>CABHPP010092961.1:0-46130 GCA_902168425.1 Peromyscus attwateri | reverse complement strand
TGGGAAGTGCTGGGATCACAGGCCTGTGAGCATGCTCAGCTTTTACATGGGTACTGGGAAGTGCTGGGATCACATGGCCTGTGAGCATGCTCAGCTTTTGCATGGGTGTTGGGAAGTGCTGGGATTACAGGCCTGTGACCACGCACAACCTTACACACGTGCTGGGAATTAGAACACAGGCCTCATGATTGCACAGCAAGTGTGTTGTGCCCAGCCTGATCCAGTTCAAAGAAATTGTTTATTAATGTAGCATTTGCCAATAGTCATTATTTAAATATTTGAAAATGCTTCCTGAGTAGCTGTTTTCTAAACTTCTATGTGAAATATTTACTACTACGGAACTCTGATGAAATTGAAAAGGGAAACTTCCTGGGAGGAGAACTACTAGAACCCGAAGTTAACCATGTTTTCAGGGCCTCGTGTGTGTCTCATGCAATGTCTTCATGTCTTAGATAAAACATGGGTTCATTCTGCCTTTTGCTTTGTTATTGTTCATTTTATGTATAAATTTCTCTGTTTCAGTATAATAAGCCCAGTGAAACTGTCATTCCTGAGTCAGTAGATGGCTTGCAAGAGAATCTGGATGTTGTAGTGTCTTTAGCTGAGAGACATTATTATAACTGTGATTTTAAGATGTGCTACAAACTCACTTCTGCGTAAGTATCCTCGCTGTTTTTGTGAATGAATGTGTGGTTCGGTCCATAGCTGTCGTCGAATTCACAGATGTGTGCTCTGACAGTCTCACATTAGTTGTTGATGGTTGAAGTGACCTTTACCATTTCTAGAGTACTGAACAAGTTGCTGTATTTAAAGAACAGGTTACAGACAAGCAGTTATTGATATGTGTAGGCTTGCTGTAGTTACTTGGGAAGAATATCCATGCCTGTCTTCCCAAGCCATCTGCTGACTCGGGAATGACAATTTCCCTGGGCTTACTCTACTGAAACATAGAAATTTATACATCAAATAAACAATAACAAAGCAAAAGGTAGAACCAATCCATGCTACCCAAGAGGTCATAGTTTGAAGATACCATTGTCCCATGGTTTTGTAAAACTCGCCATGTGTTACCATTGGCTCTAACAGTCTCTGTCTTGCATATTCCTAGCTAAACCATCTCCTCCACATACTAGTTTTCCATTGTACCTCTTCAGACATCCTAGCTAAATTACATTTTAGAGATTTTTGTGGCGCTTTGGTTTTTTTGTTTTTGTTTTTCAATTTTTGAAATCACAAAAATATTAGTCAATAAATATTTGTGATCTATTTAAAAATGTATACTATATATTCTTTTTAACTAGTTAGACTATGTATTAAAATTCTGTTGATTTTAGTGTAAATGGAAAGGATAAAGTTTATTTTTATTCTTTCCAACTGAACTAGTTGATAATTTTTATTTTATTTTGTGATAGTGGAGATTGAACCTAGGACTTGTTCATTTTTGGCAAGTGTTCTGCCCGAGCCCCTACCCTTTATATTGATACAGGGTCTTACTGAGTTGCCCAGGCTGGCTTTGAACGTGTGATTCTTCTGCCTCAGCCTCTTGAGTAGCTGGTAATGTAGGTATGCACTGTGAGGCCTGGCTTCCCTTTCCTTTATAACCTAAGCATTGCTCTAACCAAAGTGAAGGGTTACAGGTTACAGCATCATATGTGACGTAACAGCTAAGCCTGGTGTGTGATGAGGATGCCGTCCTACTGCCCTCCAGGTAGTAATGTGCTGCTTCCACTTTCAGAGTGATGGAGAAAGATCCTTTCCACGCAAACTGTTTGCCTGTGCACATAGGAACTCTCGTGGAGCTGAACAAAGCAAATGGTGAGGACTTATATCCCCAATCCCATAATCTTTTTTTTTTTTTTTTTTTTTTAGATTTATTTTATTTATTATGTATACAGTGTTCTGCCTGCATGTATCCCTTCAGGCCAGAAGAGGGAGCCAGATCTCATTACAGATGGTTGTGAGCCACCATGTGGTTGCTGGGAATTGAACTCAGGACCTCTGGAAGAGCAGCCAGTGCTCTTAACCTCTGAGCCATCTCTCCAGCCCCCCATAATCTTACCAGCTGAGAGTGACCTCAGCCTCCTGATCCTTCTGTCTCTACCTCCCAAATGCTGGGATTATAGGCATGTGCCACCAGGCCAGGCTTTAATGAAGGAAAAAAAGAGCATTCTAAACATTGAAATTTTGTATTACAAATCCTGGCTACTTAAGATGCAGCATAGCAGAGCCCCACAGCAGGAGTAATACCATCATCAGAATGACTGATGGTCTGTTTCCTGGCAGAACAAAGTAGTTCCCATCTCCCTGCTTCCTGTTTCCTTTTCTCAAATGTAGTTTGTGGTTCAGAGTATATTAGCTTTATTAAGTGTCAGTTTTGACTGTTTTCTTTCCTGTCTTGTGTGTGTGTGTGTGTGTGCGTGTGTGTGATTTTTTTGAGACAGGGTTTCTCTGTGTAGCCCTGGGTGTCCTGGAACTCACTATGTAGACCAGGATGGCCTCAACCCCAGAAATCTGCTTGCCCCTGCCTCCCAAGTGCTGGGGTTAAAGGCTCTGCACTGCCTGGCTCCTATCTTTTTTTTTTTCTTTTAGTATAAAATTACCATAGAAAAACAGATAAGTCAATATTTAGAAATTGGAAGGGAAGGGAATAGATATTTTGCCTGTATTTCCCATGGTGTTTTTTTGTTTTTGTTTTTGAGAAACATTTAGTATGTTGGGCAGTATATTTCCCTTAAGTCTTGTGAAACTGAATAGTGAGTTTTGTCAAGAGGGGAAAAAAAACAGAAAAGCTTCAACTCTAAACTCGCTGAGCTCTGTGCCCTGGGGGTCTGTAAGATCATGTCTCCTGGAAGCAAAGATGTAGACTTCCTACCCCCAGAACACTAAGTCCAGAATGCATATATGCCATCATGAGATGCTAAGACATATATACTTCTCAAGAAGAAATTTTCTCACTTCTGTGATAAACATGAAAGTTTGGATAACAGTTTGATTGTAGGTGACTGATACTCCATCCCAGCCTGTGGCATGAGATGCATGAGTTCTCAGATTGATGTTTTAGATGAACCTCTGCCACACCTGAAGTGCTCAGGTGGGGCGTCTGTGCTCATGTGACCCACCATGCACCCTTAATCCACTTAGACAGTCTCTCAGCTAGTGCTCAGGGCCTGGATTGGGACTGAGGCAGGGTGTATACCAGGTGGATTTGTACTAGAGGGGAAGAAGGTTTGAGATTGTTCTGTGAGAATGGTTTTATGGGTGGAAGGCCAGATCTGAAATTCAAATTATTCATATCAAATTACATTTTTTCCCCCTTTTTCCTAAAACAGAACTTTTCTATCTTTCTCACAAACTGGTGGATTTATATCCAGGTAATCCTGTAAGTAATACAATTTTTTTTCTTACCTAAACTTTAAGAAAATATTTTGCTAATATATAGATAGCTTATATTTTTAAGTTCAAGCAAGTATTGTTTATGTTAAAGCATTGAGACAGAATCTTCTTGTGCTGGAGATAATAGCAAACGGCTTTAATGTCTTTTCCTTGAAGCCATTTTTACTTACGTTAAAGCAATAATTTAGAGTAAAAACTTGATTATAGAAGTATACATAGTCCTTTAATATGCTGTACAGATACACAAAATTCTGAGTTCACCACATGCTTTCCACTCCTAAGGATATAACTGTTCACAGCCTTCTCTGTGCATGTGTGAATCACCACTGAGCTCGTGTTGATTGCCCCCACACCTCCAGTGTCAGAATAGAGAGCTAAAGAGTGGAAAGTAGAGGCAGGCAGGAAATGTGTCCTTGTAGACGAAAGCGGCGAGCAGAGACTGAGCCTCAGACAAGAGGTTTCTAGCTCAGCTGAAACCAGTGTAGGGGAATCCAACTAACTGAAAATCAGAACCCAGCTAGAAGGCAAGGGAGAGCCAGGGTCAAGCCAGAACTCACAAGCAGGTGTGCTTAGGAGCTTGTCCTCAAGAGAAGCCACCTTGAGAAACCTGGAGTATCTGTTCTTATACAGGCCCTCAGTAAATGTATGTGTGATCTCAGAGAATCCCAATTCAGATGAAAATATGTGACCTGAGAGCATCTAACCCACCCTCTGTCTAGCCTACCTTATTAGATTCCAGTTCAAAGTTAAGCGTCTTTGGTTATAGTAAATATTGAACTTTTTAGGTATCTTGGTTTGCAGTGGGATGTTACTATCTCATGGTTGGTCATAAAAATGAGCATGCCAGAAGATATCTCAGGTATGAATTTGTTTTCTTCTTTCCTATGTAGTGACCCTCTGAGAAGGGAATTCTTGCTCGTAAGCTTTCATGCATAAGTATAGGTATGTTGAAAGTAGTGAGGATGAATAAATACTTCCTTAGGCCGGTTCTGTTCACGTGCATTGTTTATTTGTATGACTGTCCATTAGGATGCTGTGTGGGGAGATAAAGCAGTGGTCCAGGCCTTGCACTCCAAGAGCCTGGATGTGTTTTTAGATGTGTTGTTTTATTTGTAAGTGAGAACAGGAAACAGCATGATGTAGTTTGAAAGGGCTGTTGTCCTTTACACTGTCAGCCTTAGCTTTTGCTAATGAAAACACATTCGACTCTGAATGAGTTAGGGTAACGCAGTGTGACCGTTGAGTAAGTGGGTTCCGGGAAGGATCTGCTGTGGTTTCGGCTTATCTTGCCCCAGGGTGCCAACATAGTACCTGGCTCAGAACAGGCCCACATCACATGGCCATTTGTGCCACCAGTGTCACCCCGGTCACAGAGTGGGCCACTGCACGAGTAGTATTTGTAAGTTGCCCACAGTATGCTAATGAGTTCAGCTACATTCTCTGAAAAAGCACGGGACTCCTAAAGTTTCTTAAAATGTGTATATTGTCTTAGTTTAGCTGCATTAACAATTGTCCGTGTTTGTTAGTTTATTCACTTGATGTCATTAATGTTTTGACACCATCTACTTAGAAAGCTAAAGTTGGGGAACAAATACAGTACATGAGTATTGATTTTGTTTCAGCAAAGCTACCACACTGGAGAAGACCTACGGGCCTGCTTGGATCGCCTATGGGCACTCCTTTGCTGTGGAGAGCGAGCATGACCAAGCCATGGCGGCTTATTTCACAGCGGCGCAGCTGATGAAAGGGTACGCACCGCACAACACCTTGACTAAATGCCAGGGAAGGGCTCTGCTTGTGAAGTGAGGCGAAATTTCCCTCAGGAATATTAGTGCCACTTGGTTCCTGAATTAAACAAAACTGTCAACACTTGTCCCTTAGGTAACAGTTTGTATTTATAAAATAACTGTGGCTATGGAGAGGACAGGATTCTCTTCAGTCAGTGCAAGAAAACTAGGAGATGAGACCAGGGGAGAGGTGAACTCGGGAGCCCCCCTGCCCCCCCTTTATTTACATGCTCATGAAGAATGGAAGTATTCATAGTAAAATCAGGATGTCTTACCCGTTACCGAGTTATTTGGTGTGTCCTGGTTGGCTACAAAACTGCATCTGCTGGTATTTGAGGTGTCAGGATTGTGTGTGCAGGATCCAGTGATGCTAACTCTCTCCCTCCAATTTCTGACCGTTTTTGCTCTGTGTGTTCTGAATTTCTGCTGGTTTTTAGGTGTGGTGTAATTACTGCATCTTCTTGATCCTCTGAGTTACTTATCACTACAGAATGTCCCTCCTTGTCCCTGGTAGCGTTGTCTGAGGGTCCATTTTATCTGGTACTGTGGTCACACCAGCCCTCTGATTTCTTACTTTCCCATCCTTTCAGGTTCCCTTGTAGTTCTGTGAAACTGACTGGTAGGTAGGGAGCTGTGTCCCTTGTGGTCTGTGAGTCAGTGTGTCTCTTGTAGACACCACACAGCTAAGTCATTTTGAAGCAGCTGTCTGTCTGTCTGCTGTAGTGTGTTTTCCGTTCGCATGTGATGTAATCCCTGGGAAGCTGGAACGTACTTTCTGCCTGTCGCGTCTTTGTTCCTGCACCGCATTCCTGCTTTCTTTTGTTAGATTCTTCCCTGTGTGCTTTAGTTCTTTACAGCCACGTCCTCCGTGACTGTCGTGTGGGTGAGCACATCTGAAAGCAGTTCAGCATTCATTCATAGTTCCCTTAGACTGTTCCTGCCCACCTCCTGTGTACTGTGCCTGTCATTCAAGTTATGTCTCATGTAATCCATTGCCACAGCTCGGAGTTTTCTCAGGTGTCTTTCAGTCGTATTGAAGAGTTGCAAGTACATTTACACTGCCTTCTATTTGCCACTGTGGTTACCTCTACCAGACTCATTCATGTTTTGTTTTAAATATAAGTTACTAGCAGCGTCCTTCTATTAACACATATGGAACTTGCTTTAGTTTCTCCAGTAGATCTACTAGTGACGGATTCTCTCTGTTATACCTTGTTCTCGTGGCTCCTTCTACCTATTTAAATGTGTTTATAAACCCTTTTAGCAAAGGTTTTTTATTTCATTTGTTGTGCTTTTCAATTCCAAAATTGCTGTTTGGTTCTGTATTAGTTTCCATTTTGGGGACCCTGAAGAGATGGCCTAGCAGTTAAGAGCACTTAATTTCTCTTGCAGAGACCCAGATTCAGTGTCCAGTACCAACATAGCAGCTCACAGCTGCTTTTAACTCCAGTGTAGGGGAATCTGATGTCTGCTTTTGGCCTTCACGGCTCCTGCACATATACATACACTCAGTCACAGACATATATAAAATTAATTGATTTTTTATTGCTATTCTCTGATGGGACATTGTTCTTACATTTTTCATTAATTTTGCAACATAATTTTATAAACATAATTCTTTGAATATTAAGCTAGCTTATTTAAAATATTGTCTTTTGTTTTGTTTTGTTTTGTTTTGTTTTTCCGAGACAGGGTTTCTCTGTGTAGTTTTGGTGCCTGTCCTGGATCTCGCTCTGTAGCCCAGGCTGGCCTTGAACTCACAGAGATCTGCCTGGCTCTGCCTCCCGAGTGCTGGGGTTAAAGGCTTGTACCATCGCTACCCAGCCTTAAAGTATTGTCTTTTAAGTCCAACATTTCATCTTCTCTTAGGATGGTTTCTGTTGACTGCCTTCTTTTTCTGTTTGGACTGTACTTTAGAATTAGGAAGAAGTAAATGATAGGATGTAAAGCTGACAAATTTCCATTGCATTACAAAGTTTTGGGTATTGAATATGTGAAACTTTCAAACATTTTCAGGTGTCACTTGCCAATGCTGTACATTGGACTAGAATATGGTTTGACCAATAACTCTAAACTGGCTGAACGATTCTTTGGCCAGGCTCTGAGCATTGCCCCGGAGGATCCCTTTGTCATCCATGAGGTTGGAGTGGTTGCCTTTCAGAACGGAGAGTAAGTACCAGAGGCTTCAGCCCTTGAGTTGGCTCTTTGTAAGTGGGGCCTGGTCCCTAAAACTTCACTGACCAGACTTGCTCACAGGGGATTTTTATTTTTAGATGTATTATTTTAAGAGGCAGGGAGGAATTCAAAAGTAGAAATTCTCTTCTTGGAGTCTCTTAAAACACTAAACTATGTTCTGGTCCTCCTTTAATATGAGCTGCCACAGATTCTGATACCCACGTGTGGCCTGGAAGCCCACAGAATCTTCAGTCATCCTTTAATATGAGCTGCCACAGATTCCAGTACCCACGTGTGGCCTGAAGGCCTACAGAATCTTTAGTCGTCTTGGTCAACTAGATGTTAGATTCACACATTTGAGAAAGTTTTTCACATTATCTTGTGATTAATTATTGTTAGGGCAAAAAAATTAAACCAACTAGAGCAGTCCGTGTCTACTTTACTCATAGTAGCTTTTCCAGCTTGAATATCTGTAGAGTAAGCAGTTTGGAGTCATACGCAGAGAGAACTAGGCCGGGCGGTGGTGGCGCATGCCTTTAATCCCAGCACTCGGGAGGCAGAGGCAGGCGGATCTCTGTGAGTTCGAGGCCAGCCTGGTCTCCAAAGCGAGATCCAGGAAAGGCACAAAGCTACACAGAGAAACCCTGTCTCGAAAAACCAAAAAAAAAAAAAAAAAAAAGAGAGAGAGAGAGAGAAAACTACACGTTGCATTATATATTATACATCAATGTAAGCACAGATCTTCATGTTGTGTTCTAAAATTTAGGTTATGGGGTTATGAGAGGTGGCTCAGCAGTTAAGAACACTTGCTGCCTTTGCAGAGGACCAGGGTTCAGTTCCCAGCACCCACATGGTGGCTTACAACCATTTGTAACTCCAGTTCCAGAGGATCCAGTGCCCTCTTCTGACCTCTGCACGCACCAAGCATACACATGGTGCACTTACATACATTCAGGCAAAACACTTAGACGCATAAAATAAATAAATCTTTGAAAAATTTTCAGTTAGGTTATGTAGGTATTATAACCTTATATATATATATATATATATATATATATATATATATATATATATATAACATTATGTAGGTATGACTTTAAGACAATGAGGATTATTACTTTATGTCTATGAGTGTTTTGCCTGCATGTTTGCATATCACATGTGTGCCTGGTATCTACAGAGGCCAGAGGTGCAAGATGGTTGTGAGCCGTCTTGTGGGTCCTGGGAATTGAACCTGGATCCTCTACAATAGAAACAAGTGCTCTGAACTGCTGAACCAATTCTCCAGCCCCATGGAACTTTGGAAGTAAATAATATCTAATGTATTTCCTCCTCAAATTTTGCAAGCACTTTTTCTGTGAATTGGCCTACAAAAATCCCTTGTTCCCCAAAACCAATACTCAAAGTGATTCTAACCTTAACACGTGGGATGTGAAAAGCCCGAGTCCCCTGAAACTTTGTTCCAGGCTGATCTCACACAGACTGTGCTCAGTGTTTTGTCCTTTGTTTTTCTGTAGTCTGTTTAGTGCTGTGGTTGTCAGTGTTTTTGTCGCTAACTTTACTATATAAAATAATTTCCAAACTTACTGCTGCCCTTGGTGAGACCTAAGCAGCCATCATGTGCCTCCAAGGGAATGTGCACTAGCCGAATGGTAGGTGAGTGGTTGTGCTGTTGGCTTAGGTTCAGTGTTAGTGAACAGACAGTATGTATTAAAGGAGGCTAGTCATTGTTTACAGTCTAAATACCACTGATCACGAGAATGGACTCTCTCTCCTAAATCCTGAACCTGTGTGATACTAATGTCATACGATTAGCTATTTGTCTGGCTCAACTTTTTTCTTTCTTTCTTGTTTCTTTTGCATTAAATTTTTTTTGAGTTATCGTAAGTGATGAGTTTCACTATGGTATTGTGTGTATGTGTGTCATTGTACTTGTTTTTATTCATAGATTATTTTTAGCAGTTTCCATGTTATCTACTAGAGATATTCAAATTTTCCTCAGTGTTTATCCTTGCGATTTTAAATAACTGTTACTCCCCCACCCCCCTTCTATTTTAGATGGAAAACAGCAGAAAAGTGGTTTCTTGATGCTTTGGAAAAAATTAAAGCAATTGGAAACGAGGTATTGTATGTAATACCTGCACAGACACGCATAGACACTCCTGAGCACAGTTACTGTTGGACGTGGGAAGTGCGGGCAGGCGTCTCCTAGAAGAGAGCAGCCTAATGTTTGACCTAACATATAACTGACAGTGTTATGCTTATCAGCTGACGTTTAGGCCACAGAAAACTAAGCTCGGTTCTGATTAAAGAGCAGTTATTGGGTGTGGCAGGGCAGCAATCAAAACACACAAGGTGGGTTTGTTTTTTAATGATTTCTGGTGGTTGGTGGAAATGCTAGTCGTGTATTTGACATTGCTTCCTAGAGCTTCAGAGAACCTCCTCTTGGTTCAGTAAGGAATGCTATTTGGCAGGAGACCCACCTCTGTAGAATTAGGTATCATTCAAATTCAGGCCTTCTGTTGTCTTCTTGAATGAATGTGAATGAATTAACCTTCCAAATGGTAAGGCTGTATACACACTGGTATTATTCATAAGTGGTGATTTTAAATGTAAGCATGTATACCTAAGAGGTGTGCATGTGGCTGCTCTTCTGATTTCTAGTTTCTTTAACTGGTCTTTCTAGTCTTACTCTGTCTGAGTTCCACACCCTGGTTTTAATTTGTACATTTGTGCTCATGGGCTCCCTTCTTTTGTGTTTGTCTCTCTCTCTGACCGACAGTTTCATTGGGCTCCACCAGGGACAGTCTGCCTGTCCCCATAGGTTGAGCTCTGCTTGCTTTGGTCTTTTATTGTTTATCATTTGAACTCACAAACATATTTCTGTATGTTCCACATGTATGTCTGTAAAGCATGTTTTTTCCTCAACTGAGTCATGGATAGTTCTGAATAATACCAGTGTTTTTGTTAGAGTAGGTTTGCCGCTCACCACATCCCATCTTTGAGACAGTTAAACACCTTGCCGTCCACTGGCCCAGCGGCGGTAGCATCACCTGGAGCTGGTTACAAATACAGTCCTAAGATCTGTTCATACAAGTTACAGTTTTAGCAACGCTCTGAGTAGAGTTTCATGCATAGGAAAATTTGAGAAGCACATTCCTGAGCCACTCCTAAAAATGTGTTTTCTTTCATAGGCAGTTTGCAATCTTACAGAAACTTAAGTATGAGAGCATATTACAATTGAAGTACCAGCATGCCAATTAAAAACTATAGGAAAGGAAAATTCTGTTTTGCTTTAATAAGAAACTACATCAGATGTCAGGCTAGCTAGAGAAACTCATACCTAAGAATCTCAAAAGGATTTTTTGCTTGCATGGGCTGAGCTCCTAAATCTAGTCCTCAGAGCCTTGGAAAAGGTGGCCCAAGTTCCTTTGTTTATTTGCTTAACATGTGTTTAATAAGTACCAGCCATGAGCATGGAACTAAGCGTCAGATACAGTAAGAACTATTTCCATATTTCCTGCCCTCAGATCCACTGGAAAATACAAGTAGGTAATTTGCAGCAGTAAAGCAATATGATCGAGGATGTGAAGATACCACACACAAGGGTTGTTACCCAGATATGACAGTGGCCAGGAAGGGTTTAGGGTGTGTCACACACCCCTTCCTTAGTAAGCAGACATTAGCTAGACAGAAAGAAGGAGCAATGTATTTCTGAGGCAGAAATGGCGTGTGCAAAAATCTAGCTGATTGATTTTGTTTTGGATCTGACGTTTCAGAGGATATCAAGAAACGGGGTGGAAGGTCAAATGGGTGTTTAAAGGCCTTGAAAGTGGTGTTGGAGAGTTGGCAGATTATCCTGGGAAAAGGATAATGTGAAGTTGCAGAAGAAGAATCCATAGCTAAGTTCATAGGATAGGTGCTCAGGCCAGCCTTCTGATGTTGGGAAGCCAAGGTTTACACAGTTGGAATTGTGCCTGCCAAGTAAACTGAACAAGCCCTGGGGACTCTTAGAAAGGCTGGGATGTCCTGTTCCATTGAGTGGCTGGTTGGACATTTGGGATGAGCTTAAATGACCAGGGAAAGATAAATTGATAAGGCACACTGAATTGGAAGTGCTGTAACATTTCTAGGCAGAAATATTTAGGAGGCAGATGGCTATAAAGATCCAGTATTTCAAACTGAGCTCTGGGCGGCAAGTACACAATTAAAATGTCTTTGGCATGGGTGGACTCGGGACAGAATTGTGCTAGTTACAGTAAAGTGCTAGGAGTCTCAGCTGATAGTGAAGAGAATCGGATGAACCAGTAGTGCTGTCTCTGCAGTGGAGGAGGTGCTTGCCAGGAAAGAGCCCAGCCTGTAACTTGTGGGATGTGAAGTGATTCAGTACAAACAAATTAGGCCGAACAGTGACGTGGAGCTTGATGTTGCTCTGTTTTAGGTAACAGTTGACAAATGGGAACCTTTGTTGAACAACTTGGGGCATGTCTGCAGGAAACTTAAGTAAGTGAAGTAGAGCATTTTCCGTTATATTCTTTGTGACTGAAAGTTTGTTTATTTTGAACGGCCCTTCTGTGTTTTTATTCCATGCTGTCCCCTAGTCCCTGTACTTGGCTGCTCAAATGCAGCAAGCACCATCATCCCCTTTTCCTGCTTCAGTTGTAAACTTTTATTTTAGAAACATTCAGAAGTATAGCCACGTCTTTGTTTTTCTTCCCTTACATTAAAAAACTTCAGTGTTCAAAATTAATTTGTAACCACCTGAGTGATGAAGTCTAATTAAAGCCATACCCATAATCTGGCTTTGTTTCTCCATAAGTTTAATGATATAATAAACAGATGACAGTTAAAATGGGTTCTTTGCCTGGAAATGCACTTCGGTTGATAGAGTGCTTGCCAAGCATTCAAGAAGCCCTGGTTCGCTTCCCAGCCTTGCGTAAAGCCGGGCATGGTGACATGTGTCTGTAATCCAGTCCTAAGTAGGTGGAGACAGGCAGATCCAAAGTTCAAGGTCATCAAGGCTACATTGTAGGTTGGGGGCCGGCATGAGGGGCCCCCAACAATACATGAGGGGGGCTGTTTTGTTTGAAGTAAGTCTTGGGAGCTCTAGATTGTTTAGCAGCTAGCAAGTTTGCCGGGTATGCCAACACACATCTAACACAGGTGATCTCCAGGACTCGGGGTGTGAGCCAGGAGGAGTGCTGCAGGGTTAAAGGTCAGCCTGGGCTATAGAGCAAAACTGTCTCAAAAAACAAACAAACAAACAAATGGAAATGGCTTTGAAAAAGGCTTGAGTAGGGAATACCCCTAAATATCCTTATGTAATACAAGATAGTCTTACCGCTTAAAAATAACTGAAATACAATGGTGAAGGTTGGGGGTGGAGGCAGGAGGGAATTCTGTTGGAGTATTGACTATCCGTTGAAGCACTAACATTTCCCAGACTTTAAGTGTGAAACCTTTTCACAAAAGATTTTTACAGAGCAAATATTCTAAGAACTTTGGAAAATGCTATTCCAGGTAATTTATATGTTAAAGTGTGGTAGTTTGAATGTAATTGCCCCCATAAACTCATAGGGAGTGGCACTGTTAGGCAGTATGGCTTTGTTGGAGTAGGTGTGGCCTTGTTGGAGGAAGTGTGTCACTGTGGAGGTGGACTTTGAGGTCTCATATGCTTAAGCCATGCCCAGTATCTCAGACCACTTCCTGTTGTTTCTGAGTCAAAATGTAAGAACCCTCAGCTCCTTCTCCAGCATCATGTCTGCCTGCATGCTGCCATGCTCCCCGCCATGATGATGATGGACTGAACCTCGGAAACTGTAATCCAGCCTCAATTAATTGTTTTCCTTTATAAGAGCTGCTATGGTCATAATGTCTCTTCACAGCAATAGAATCCCTAACTAGGGCTGGAGAGATGGCTCAGAGGTTAAGAGCATTCCACAGGTCCTGAGTTCAATTCCCAGCAACCACATGGTGGCTCACAACCATCTGTAATGAGATCTGGTGCCCTCTTCTGGTCATACATGCTATATACAAAATAAATAAATAAACCTTAAAAAAAAATCTTAAAAAAAAAAAAAAGAAAGAAAGAAAAGAATCCCTAACTAAGACATAAAGCAAAACTCTTGGTTGTTTTTGATTGCCTGGGTATAGAAGGGTTATATATCAGGAAATATTGGTGTGTGGTGAAGCTCGGTCTAAGAGTCAGGGACTTTCTGACTGGTGTCCCCTCAGATGGCACAGAGGACAGCTGTTTTATGCTGGAGTTTCTCATCCAGCTAAGGGACATGCCAAGAAATGAATGAATGAATGACATGCCAGAAAATGAATGAATGAGTGAGTGACATGCCTGGAAATGAATGAATGAATGAATGAACGAACAAACAAACGAACAAGCATCCTGATTTGTTTTTTGAGACACTAAGTAGGCTTGGCTGTCCTGGAACTCACTATGTAGACCAGGCTGGCCTCAAACTTAAAAGATCTGCCTGCTTCTGCTACTTGAGTCCTAGGATTAAAGGTGTGTGGCACCATACTCCACAGGAAAATGTATTTTAAGATGTTGAAATCCATAAAAATAAAAATAAATATGGATTAGTTAACATTCTAGACTATATCTTTGAGGAAAGTCTGTGGATTCACAAAGACAAATAGGATTTTTTTTTCTTTTTTTCTTTTTTTTTTTAAGATTTACTTATTTATTATGTATACAATGTTCTGCCTGCATGTATGCCTGCAGGCCAGAAGAGGGCACCAGATTTCATTATAGATGGTTGTGAGTCACCATGCGGTTGCTGGAAATTGAACTCAGGGCCTCTGGAAGAACAGCCAATGCTCTTAACCTCTGAGCCATCTCTCCAGCCTGACAAATAGGAATTTTTTAATTAGCTCTTTTATTGTACCCGATAATTATTGTCTTCTCTCCTTCTCCTCTTCCCTGTATCCTCTTTCAACAGAAAATATGCTGAGGCGTTGGATTACCACAGGCAGGCACTGGTGCTAATCCCTCAGAACGCATCCACCTATTCTGCTATAGGATACATCCACAGTCTGATGGGCAACTTCGAAAATGCTGTGGACTATTTCCACACAGTACGTCTTTAACTTACTTACATCTTACTCTGAATATGGTTAATATGTGCTCCTTGTTTTCAAAAGATCTTTCCTAGGCAACATTTTACTTATTTACAGGTTTAAACTTCTTTAGTAACCCCACGCTTATTCTTTTCTCTGCAAAGAAAGTATGCATATTCCATAGTATTCAGCAAATTAGTAGTAAATATGAGGCTGGTCCTGCATATATGCACTGAGGTATTTGTCATTCAGTCCCATCTGGATTTTGTCCAAGGAAGAAGAGCAGAAATTCCCATTTACATAATAGCCTTTGAGAACTCCCTGTCTTCCTTCTTAGAACTTGTACCATTAACTCCGTGTTCCCTTTGGAGACGAACAAAAGCAGTCCACACATTTCTCACAACACAGAGTCTTGTCTTAGTTCACATACCTTACTTTATGAAGATCTGAAGCTTGAGGTAGGTCTTTTTGAAGGTCCATAAAAAAGAGGGGGAGTGATAAACTGAACTTTAATAAATAAACACAATGACCACAGAGGGAAAAAAATCGTAATCATCTATCATTTTTGTACTCTTCTGTACCTAGTCATTAAGTTTTTATTGGCACTCTGGTATATGCATTTTACACACACACACACACACACATAAATGAAATAAATGGTTTCCGTCTTCAGCCTAGGCAGTCGGTGTCATTTCTTCCTTACATGGTATCCTGTTGGCAGCACACCTAGCTCTTCTTGAGTCTGGGTTTCACAAGCTGCAGATACTGCTTTGCAACTCATAAAATGCTCTCAGATTGCTGATTTGTCAAGAAACACAACCACACAGTTTAGACAACCACACAGTTCCTCGGTTACCCTTACATAGTCTTCACGTGGTCTTCTCCCTCCTGACCATGAGCTACACCCTTCCTAGGCGGGGCACCCATATTACAGCTGTGCCTGGTCATAGCAGCAGCAGGTACTACCAGCTGTAAGACACCATCATTTAGAAATGTTAGAATTTGAGACCATGTGGGCCTTAGGCTCAGTTCACTAATGATATTTAGAGAGACAGTAATATATGAAGCAATGCAATATTTCTTTTCTTCTTTCAGTTTTTCCAGACAGTATTTCTCTGTAGCCCTGGCTGTCCTGGAACTCACTCTGTAGACCAGGCTGGCCTTGAACTCATAGAGACCATCCCCAGTGCTGACATTAAGGGCATGCACCACCTGGCTACAATATTTCAAAGATAGATTCGTTGGTGTAATAGGTTCATAACTGGTCTTCAAGGATCAAGTAGCAATTTTTAGGCTACGTGAAGTCCTAAAGTTAGTCCTGTGGCTATGGGACTGAGCTGGTCAGCTTACCCTCAGAAAGTTTTATGATCTTACATGATCTTTTGAATGTATACATTTGAATATTAATGTAAGTAGCTGATTTTTAGTTCAGAAGAACTCTGAAGAGACAAGAGTGGGAAAGTGTGAGGAACATCCCTGACCCTCACCTGCTGTTAGCAGTTACCAGCTCATGCACAGTCTTGTAGCGAGGCACTCACCAGTACCTGTCTGCCCTATCCTGGACCCCATGGAATGCTTCATGAAAGTATTTGCTAACAAAAGGGAAGGGATAACATTTTAGTAACATGCTTGGTCTCTTTTGGCAGGCTCTTGGTCTTAGGAGAGATGACACGTTTTCTGTTACGATGCTGGGTCATTGCATTGAGATGTACATTGGTGATTCTGAAGCTTACATTGGTAAGATTAAATCCTTCTCCTGGCAGTGTGTTATACTCTGTCTGTTTGGTCTCTTGAAACCTTACCCAGTGTTCGGAATTTAAGAAACTTATTTGTCAGAATAGTGCAATACGAGTTAGTTGCGCATTTCAAGTTGAATACTTGCTGTACATAGAGCATTTGTGAAACATGGTGTACCAAAGAGTCAGTCTTACTGCATGGTAGAAGAGGAAATCATGGAGATGTTACTCTATAGCCAGTGAATGACTTTGTCCCTCTTGTTTTATAATGCTTAACACAACATAATAATCTACATGTTAATGGAACATTAAGATGCCTTTCATTTACTAAATAGTACTTTATAATACTTTGAAATACTTTTATAATGATAAACAATAAGAGAGTTTTAAATACAATTGCTATACTTGGCACTTCTTTAGGAATAAGTATCGTGAGGTCAGGAGAGCACATTGAGTTAAATGTTAGGATCCGGACCTAGAGGTAGGTAAAGATTTCTTTAAGAGACTTTAAAGAGGGAAACATGGAGGGGGGGAATGATAAATTGAGCTTTAAATAAGACGCAGCACTAACACCATTACAAGAGAGAAAGGCATGCCAGTAACTGAGGAAATGACTCAACACAGCATATCAGAAAGTTCAGGCTGAAGGTGATACCCCAGCATGTGAGAACCTCAGGTGACTGTCCAGGCAGCTGGCTGTTTCTATCATAACTCACAGTTTTTGGAAGTCGCTTGTTTGCACCTCCTGTTTTACTAGATAATATTATTTCCTTCTCGGGTCTCTGAGGGAGTTGAAGATTAGATAGTTATGTTTTTCCTTGTTAAGAAATTTCAGAAAAGAAACTCACTAAGAGGTGTAAAGTGTATAAATTTGAAAGACATCATAAGATAGTTTTCTGTTGGTAATACAAGATAGGATAGAAGGTGAATTAGGTACATTTTGGACTCACCAAAATAGAATAGATAATGGAATATTTTCACTGAATTTGTCAAATGCAAATGGACTAGACATTGTTGATATATTTGTTTCTTATATATATTGTATATAGTTATTGTACTTATTGTATATAGTTTTTATTAGACAAAAAAGGGGGAAATGTGGTGATATTTTATTTGTGCAACCCAATAAATTTATCTGAGGATCAGAGGAAAAAGCCAGCCACTGTATTAAACATAGTAGTCAGGCAATGGTAGCACACGCCTTTAATCCTATCATTCGGGAGGCAGGGATCTGTCTGGATCTCCAAGTTCAAGGCCACACTGGGAACAGAGCCTTAAATTCCAACACTAGTTAACCATAAAGGTTCAGAGGTCTGTACAGACAGACAGGAAGTGACAGAGCGGGGCAGGAAGAGGAAGTGATGTAGCTGGACAGAGAGAGCAAATGAGATAGCAGAACAGAAAGGCATATAGGCATGGGTATACAGGAAGTAGGGCTCCTTTGGAAGCTGAGGGTCGGTAAGGTGAGGTTGGCTTGTGGCTTTTCCTATTCCTCTGATCTCAGGTTTTAACCCCAATATCTGGCTCTGGGGTTTTTATTTAATAAGACTGTTTAGAAACTTGTCTACATTCATATCTAGAATGAAACAAAAATCCTGCAAGAAAAAATGCATTAAAAATGGGCAAATATGCTGGAAGGGGTAGTAGTTCATGTCTGTAATCTTACCACCTGGATTGCTGCAACAGGAAGATAATATGATGCAGGTCAGCTTGAGCTATATGTACAGTCTTAAATTCCACTGTGTGTGTGTGTGTGTGTGTGTGTGTGTCTCCGTGTCGGTGTCCGTGTCCTGCCCATGAAAAGGAGCAAACACTGGAAGAGTGGCATGTAGTTAGGAAGCACATTGAAGATATTCAGCAACACCTCTTACCTAGGAATGGAGCTGCTGTTGGCATAAGAGGCCACCATGCATCTTCCAAGCAGCTGGTGCTCTTAACCACTGAGCCATCTCGACAGTGTTGGTGAGGATGTGGAACAACTGACATTTCTGTGGTTTTGATTATAGTAGAGACAGGAATGAGTAAAATCTGGAAAACTATCCAATGTGTTACCAAAGTTACCAGTTAAATATTGCTGAGTAATAGGCTACCCACATTCAGTGGTTTAATCAACAGTAATGGATGGTTGAGTTCTGTCGGTCACTTGAGTGACCTTCTCCTGGGCATTCTGGTTCATTATTCATGTGGCTGTGGTCAGCAGATGTATGACTGACTGTATAATGGGCTCACCAGTGGGTGGAGGACCTCAGCTGGGATGGCCAAGTCCTGAGATTTTCTTCCAAGGCTACTAACTAGTGGAGATGCGCTCTGAGATTTGACAAGGAATTAAATTTCAAGACCTTGAAAGTTGCACATCACATTTATCATACTCTGTTCATCCAAACAAGTCACATAATTAAACTCAGTCACTGTTGGAGGAAGGCTTGTCGTAGGTCAAGAATGCTGAACTGTATACGTTTACACACACACACACACACACACACACACACACACACACACAAGACCCAAGGTAAAAAGCTTACCACCAATAGTAGGCATCCCCTGTGACTTTGGGGGGCGTCTGAGCTCCAGCTTCTATGTCAGACTTTTTGTTACTATGTCAAAATTACTTGATAGAAACAATTCAGAAAAGTTTTATTGTGACGCGGTTTCAGGAGTTCCAGCCTAAGGCATGAAGAAGCGCAGCAGATTACTTCATGGCAGCCAGGAAGCCGAGGGAGAAAATGCTGTGTTTGCTGGCTTTTTCCCTCTCCCTTCTCTCCTATCTGGGCCCCTAGCTTAGGGGTATTACTGCCCACATTCAGAGCAAGTCCTCTGCTCCTAACTATTCCTCCTGAACATGCCTTTACCGATACACCTCAAGTGTACTTTACAAATTGCTGAGGTATTTGTCAATACATTCAAGTTCCAAGTTATAATTTATACTTACTGTTTTTATTTTAGGATGTTTATGTCATCCTCTGCCAAAGTACCTAGTCTTGAAAGCGATTAGTATGAAATGTATAATGTTTTCTTCTTTTTTTTTTTTTGGTTTTTCGAGACAGGGTTTCTCTGTGTAGCTTTGCGCCTTTCCTGGAGCTCACTTGGTAGCCCAGGCTGGCCTCGAACTCACAGAGATCCGCCTGCCTCTGCCTCCCGAGTGCTGGGATTAAAGGCGTGCGCCACCAACGCCCGGCTGTATAATGTTTTCAGTTATGTCAGAAATTACTGAACTTAATCTATCTGATTGGATTGGCTCAAATACATATTAATTTTAATGTTTTTATAGACTTTGATATAGCTTGACACTGTGCATCTGTTTCTGTGAGTGACTGCCCAACATGGTTTAAGGAGTAGAATTACTCAGGCTTTGGGAATCGTTAGCTGTGGAGCCAGGAAGGAGCGAGCCATGACTGACTGCATGTGCTTTGAAAACTTCTCTCAGCATCTCCTTTGAGAATGGTGGAAATGAAGAAGTAAAGGAGAGAAGAAGAATGGCATCCCCTTCTGACCTGTGTCCATGTTCTTTAAAGTACAGTTGGGCTTCAGTGGCAGTAGCGTAACTGTTAATTATGGAACTTCACGTTTTCTAATTATGGTGTTTCTTTTTAGGAGCAGACATTAAAGACAAATTAAAATGTTATGACTTCGATGTGCATACAA
Source organism: Peromyscus attwateri (assembly GCA_902168425.1). Taxonomy (NCBI): domain Eukaryota; kingdom Metazoa; phylum Chordata; class Mammalia; order Rodentia; family Cricetidae; genus Peromyscus; species Peromyscus attwateri. The sequence goes on along the minus strand of CABHPP010092961.1, from coordinate 26,323 downwards.
TGAAGACACTAAAGAACATCATTTCACCTCCGTGGGATTTCAGGGACTTTGAAGTAGAAAAACCAACCACAGAGGAAGCAGGACTTGCCCCTCTGGAAAACGCCAATAAAACTCCAGATTCCAGGCCTTCCTTGGAAGAAACCTTTGAAATTGAAATGAATGAAAGCGACATGATGTTAGAGACATCTATGTCAGACCACAGCACATAACTCAAGACATTGGTCCAGGACCTACCCCCCCCACACCGCCCCACACCCCACACCCCGCCGCGTGCTATATAGGTCAGTATTCCCTTGTATCCTTGCTAGTCTTAAGAGTTTCCCGCTTCCTAATGTGAATCCAAACTACATCTCTATGTTGAGGACCAGTGGCCTGAATTAAGAGATGGGATAGCACACCTTGGCAGCAGATGTTTGCTGATCTTGTGAACCTACAAAGTAGTCATACATAATAGAATAAAGATAGCAAACTGTTCATTGTGTCTTTTTCAATAAATTCATACTTTGAAATAATTTTTGAGAAGTTTCTAAGATAGTAGAGTGTATCAATTACCTTTCTGTTGCTGTGATAAAATTCTATGATCAGGGCAACTTACTGAAGAAAGCTTATGTCTTAGCGTTTCAGAGGGCTGAGTTTTATTGAAACAGGGTTTCTCTGTGTAGCTTTGGAGCCTGTCCCAGAACTTGCTCTGTAGCCCAGGCTGGCCTCAAACTCAGAGGTCCGCCTGCCTCTGCCTCCCTGATGCCGGGATTGAAGGCTTGCGCCACCACCACTTGCTTCCCTGATAGTCTTTATGGCCCTGTGATACTTTATGAATACCTCTATCACCTGCATTTCTCTCATTGGTATCTTTCATGTCCCCACAACAACTCGTTAAGCTCTGAGCACTCAGTGGCTTTTCCAGCCTGAAGCACCAAACACTTCCACAATCCTCCAAATAACATGGTCAGGCCTGTCAGCAATCGCCCACTATCTAGTACCAATTTCTATCCTAGTTTTCTGTTGCTGTGATAAAATACTAAGAGCAACTTGTGGCAGGGAGAGATTTATTTGCTCTTACAGCTGTTAAGTCACAGTCCATCATTGAGGGGAAGTCGGGGCAGAAATTCTAGTAGGAACCTGGAGGCAAGAACTACAATAGAGAGCACAGAAGAATGCTGCTTATTGGCTTATTTATTACAGCCAACAACCTGCTCTGGGCGGAACTGCCCACAGTGGGTGGGCCCTCCCACATCAGTCATTAGTCAAGAAACTGTCTGCCTAGGCCAATCTGATGAAAGCAGCCCCTCAGTTCAACTGAGTGATTGCGTCAAGTTGATATAAACTAATCAAACTAATTGGCAGCTTACAGGACAGTTAAGAGGGTGTTAGGTCAGACACAGATGGGCAATCAATGGCTTTGTTAAGGGGGCTAAAGCTAGCCTGACAATTTTGGCTGAGTTTATAATCCAACTTTGTTTACTTGTGAAGTTACTATCCATCAGCTTTGTACAATCTAACATCTGGGTGTGGGGGTTTTGTTTTGTTTTTTCCTGACAACTCATCTCCACATTTTTATCAGCCTCTCAAACACGCATTTTCTTCCTAATAAGGTTAACAGGCCAGCATAGCTTTTGGTCAGCATAACTGGCTATTCCAAACTGAGCAGGTTCAAACAGTGGGCTCCGAATCCTAGGCTTCCTTGGAACCATGAAATACTGGAGACTGCTCCTGCTCATGGGTTTTATAGAAGGCTGATGTTTGAGGCCTTGTACACTGTTTTTGAGTCTTTGGCCTATTTAAAACGTCACATTTCAAGAGTGTCAATATCAATACAGGCCTCACAATACAATCTGTAAACACATTTCTGATATTTTCTCAGGAGAAAGGTGCTGTAACTAAAAACTACAGCCAACGGTGCATAAAATTTGAGCACATAGGAAAACTGTTGCTTGTAGGTCTGTAGAAGAAAAATGTTTTTTAGTTTCGGTGCTGCCCCGGTGAGACTTGAGTGGGGCAGAAATGGCTCTGGGTTCCTGGGGCCTCCCAGTCCCAGACTATCATGGATGCCATCCACATCGCAGGTCAGCAGCCCACGGGATATCTGGATCGGGCGTTTGTTTTCCGTGCACAGTGTGATAGTATTGATTTCCTGTCGTCGCTGTCGGAGGATGCTGAGGATTGGAAACGTGTAACCTTGGGCCACCGCCAGCATCCAGGGCCGGCCTGGCTGCCCACCCCCGGCGCAGGGCAGCATTGGCACCGCCCCTTCCCCCGGGCAGGGCCGGGGAGGGGACGCTGGACACCGAATGCCAAGGGAGGGGCTGCCTAGTCCTCGCGAGGCTTCGTTCTCGCGGAGGCGGCGGTGGGCGGGCGGGCGGCCGGTGGGGATGCGCTCGGAAGAGGGGGCCGGAGGCCTGGGTGAGGCCCTTCCTTCGCGGGCTCCCAGCTGGAGGGAGAAACTGTCGGGCCCGGAGGCCCCGTTCCGCCGCGAGTCGCCGCGGAGGGAGTCGGCGGTGGCGCCGGCCCCGGCCTTCAGCGAGAGCGGGGCGGGCAAGCCTCGCGAGGAGAAGAAGACGGCCCTGAGCAAGGTGGGGGCGGAGCCTCGGAGCCTCCCGCGGGGAGACTGGTCCAGAGCACGCCGCGGGGTGGGGCCAGCCGTTCTCGCGAGATGACGGCTTTGAGCCCGAGGAGAGTGGGGGCGGTGTGCTGGTCTTAGGGGCGGGGCCTTGGCCGCGGCGTTTCCATGGTGATGCGAGCCGCCGCCTCCCAGGCAGGCTAGAGTCTGGGAGCGGCGGTGGTCTGGCTCGATGGGCTCGCGGCCGAGCAGGAGGGCGGGCGGGCGGGCGGCAGCATCTAAATGACGAGCATGGTCATCCCAGGTGGTCCTCCGGCGTCTGCCCCCCGGCCTCACCAAAGAGCAGCTGGAAGAGCAACTGCGCCCCCTGCCTGCGCACGATTACTTCGAGGTGGTGGCTGCGGACCTCAGGTGAGGGCTGCCGCGGGACGCAGGTGATGGACTGAGGACCTGGCGCTCGTGATTGCCATCTGTCCCCCTTCCAGCTGTCAGTGCAACGACATTGTCACTCTATACAGGACCGTGGTGCGCCGGTGACACCGCACGTTGTGTCCTTTGTGTTTCCAGGCCTCCCTCCACATAGCTTTTAATAAATTGTATGATGAGAAAAACCAGAGTGCATCCCTTATACACGTGAGTCTGGAGTGTTTTCGCTAGTGAAGGACCAGGAATTGAGCCCGGAGAAGTGGAATTGCCACCGTGTTCCTGTGGGCAGCACCACCCGGTCAGACAGGTTCTCTGTCTGCATTGATTGGAGCAACACAGGGCTGGCCTAACCAGCAGATGTCAGTGCCATTGAGATTCGGGATTTTTCACGATATTTTTATATCCTTTTATGTTTTCGTTTATGTCATATACAAATTCCTTTGGGATACCTGTTTTTGTAAGAAAAAAAAGAAAAAAGAAAAATCATCTTCAAATAAAAATACAAGTAGTTATTAAACGGGTATCATTTGAAAACCGCAGGTGGTTTTCAGATGGCTGAAGTTAAAAAAAAAACAGTTAAAACAACAGGGAGTGACTCAGGGTACAATCGCAGTCCCTCCTTGTAACTTGCATCCTCCCTACGAACAAACTTCTCTGGCCTTTAATAGTCTCTGTGAAATGGAATTGAAGAGTTCCTACCTGTGAAAAGAAGTGTGGCTGAGAGGGAGAATGGTTCCATTTTTTCTAAGTACCAACACACCTGAAACTGGCCTACCCATCAGAAAAGAACCTCATAGTACTACATCCTCATCCATGAAGGAGCCAAGATTAGTCTTTTTCTTGTTCTTAATGTACCAGGAATGACTAAAAATGTCCAAATGTCCATGGCCATTGGGTGACTTCTGAAGTCTAGTAATTGTTTGTCTTTCGAGACAGGGTTTCTGTGTAGCCCTGGCTGTCCTGGATCTCACTCTGCAGACCAGGCTGGCCTTGAACTCACAGAGATCTGCCTGCGTCTGCCTCCCAAGTGCTGGGACTAATCACCACCACCAGGCTGAATTCTAGTATTTATTTAAGCTTAGTTATGTACAGTAGAGACACTCCTGAGTAATCAAGGCTTCAGTTAATGGTTGGGTTTTTTTTTTTGTTTTGTTTTTTGAATATCCAGATTGGAGCCAAGCAGTGGTGGCACACATCTTTGGTCCCAGCACTCAAGAGGCAGAGGCAGGTGGATCTCTGTGAGTTCTAGGCCAGCCTGGGCTATGGAGTGAGTTTCAGGACAGCCAGGGATACACAGAGAAACCCTGTCTCAAAAAAACAAAGACAAAACCAAAAAGACTATCCAGATTGTTATAATTAGCTGAGAAGTGATTATTTGGCATAAAAAGTATTTGCTGTATTAATAAAAGATAAATAAGGCAAAACTAAGGGAGTCCTGCAGTTTTACTAACACTTTTATTGTTATCTCATATTTCAGTCTCTATCCTCATCTCTATTCAAGAGCATACATTAATTTTCGGAACCCTGATGACATCCTTCTGTTCAGAGATCGTTTTGATGGCTATGTCTTCATTGGCAATAAAGGTTAGGGCCTGTGTGTGTTTGTGTGTGTACACTCCTCTGTGTGTATATATGCCTCTGTGTGTGTACACTTGTGTATCTCTGTGTGTATATGTACACTTCTGTGTGTGTACACTTGTGTGTGTGTACATTCCTGTGTGTATATGTCTCTGTGTGTGTGTGTACACTCCTGTGTGTATACATCTCTGTGTGTGTATGTACACTCCTCTGTGTGTGTATATGCCTCTATGTATGTATACACTTGTTATCTGTGTGTGTATGTGTGTGTACACTTCTCTGTGTGTGTGTGTACACTGGTGTATCTGTGTGTGTGTGTGTGTGTGTGTGTGTGTACACTCCTCTGTGTGTGTATGTTGTAATTGTAGAGATCAGAAGGCAGCTTGTCAGAGTCAGTTCTCTCCTTTCAGTATGGGTCCCAGGGATCTTCCTTAGGTCATCAGGCTTGGTAGCAAGTACTGCTGCCCACTAAGCCATCTTGCCAGCCCCAGCCCCTTCCTGTCCTGTGCTCATTCTGCACAGTTGAGGTTAGCACAAAACGTATTCCAAGTAAGTTCGTCCTTTAACATCAGAGGAGTGCATTACTCACAAGCTTTAAAATGATAGAGCTCAGTGGGTTTAATTCTGAGGCAGAGGGTTCCATGTGTTGGTTAAAGTCTGTTAACGAGAACATTTCTTTATATGTTCATCTTCCTTCCCACATAACAATAAAGACAGTTCCTCCTGCTTCCTCCTTTTTGTTTGAAACAAACCTTACATAGATCATAGTACATGTCCTTGAAGTTTCCAAGACCTTAAGCCCTGTGTCTCTTTTAAGCTAAGTAATTTACTTGAGTCTGTATAACAGTTCAATAGTTGAATTGACATCTTAACATTAATTCTTTTTTAAATTTTATTTTTATTTTATGTTTATGTATGTGTCCATGCCTGAGTGTATGTATGTATACCATGTGTGTGCAGGTATCCTCAGAACCAGAAGAGGACATCAGATTCCCTGGAAGGGGAGTTACAGGTGTTTGTGAGCCACCTAATGTGAGGCGCTTAGAACCGAGTCCAGGTCCTATGCAAGAACAGCAAATTCTCTCAACCACTGAGCTCTCTCTAACTCATAACACCTTAAAATTAAAATAGTTGATTATAACAACAACAAAAACCCAAAACAACAACAGCAACAATAACTGAGTGGTGATACTTCCTTCATAAATTATTTGGAAGTAATATGGAGTAGCTGGGTTTCCTCCCTTTTCAAGGGAGCGGTTGAGGTCTTGAGTGAGTCCTCAGGGCCACGTTATGTCAAAGTGTTGCTTCTTTGCCTCCTGCTCTTCCCAAAGCAGTTACCTTGATGACATCATCCTTTGACTCCATGTAAGTTAGATCATTGTTTTCCAAAGTAAGTGTAGTAGAGTTTCACAGTCATCTTTGGACTCTGTCTCCATAAAAGGCCTGGAGTATCCTGCAGTGGTGGAGTTTGCTCCCTTCCAGAAGATTGCCAAAAAGAAGCTGAAGAAGAAAGATGCCAAGACTGGAAGCATTGAAGATGGTGAGCCCTTTTCTGAAGCAGAATTATAAACCCACAGATGAAATGTGCTGATCAAACATTGCCTGCAGTTGGAGAGGGGGGTATATTTATTCATTCCTTCTGTGTTAAATTTACAGATCCAGAATATAAACAGTTTCTGGAAACATACAGTTTGGAGGAAGAAAAAACCAGTGCTAGTCCTGAGACACTTCTGGGAGAGATCGAAGTGAGGACAAGAGAGCTCCTTGGTCTGTTTTGCTCGTTTCTTTATTGAGATGCTTATTAATGGAATATATATTTAATTCTCCTTCTTTCAAGATGAGGGTGAAATTTCTTTCTGTTACAGGCTTGATAGAAATAGTATTTTCTACTTTCAACAAAAGAGTGATAGGGCAGGGAAATATTTTTGAGCCTTTGTTGATAAACGTGGTGTGTTTCATGGCCATATTTAAAATGATGACGCTTCCAAAGACAAATGTGTGCCCTTGGCTGGGTCAGAGAGGAACTTTTGTCACAGTATTGACTGTCAGCAGCCGTGAGAAGACCTTGGGAGCCGTGAGAGGACCTGGAAACAAGACGTTGTGCTCAGATATGAACCTGCTTTGCTGCTTCGGCAGAGTAGCAAGCCTTCCAAGGAAGCTAAGCAGTCAGTCAGTGCATAAGCGCAGCCAGCAGCCAGGGTCTGCTTGACTGCATTCACGCTTCCTCCTAGAGTGGACTGGTTAGAAATGTTTGTCTCCTATAATAGGCCCCAGAAAATGCACATGCAGACATGGAGCACCTTTATTTTTCACCTGGCACATCCAGTTTAGTCTCAGACACACCTGAATGTTCGATTTCTGACTGGTCTCAGGATCAAAAACCTCAAGGGGCTGGAGGGATGGCTCAGAAGTTAAGAGCATCAGTTGCTCTTCCAGAGGACCCAGGTTGGATTCCCAGCCCCCAGACAGTGCCTTATACCCATCTATAACTGCAGTACCAGAGGATCCAGTGCCTTCTTCTGGCCTCTGTGGGCACTGCACACACATGGTACACAGACATGCATGCAGACAGAACACCCATACACATTAAAAATTTTTTTTTTAAAAAAAACAAAACCCTTTTCTTGAGTCCTGGCACCCCTTATGTGTTCTGCTCACCTGTCAAGACTTGTATAACATCTCAGGTATAATTGATTCGTTAGTCTCCACATGAATTCCCTGCTCAATTTCCTCCCCCACTCCCATGGGTGAAATACATTGTCATCTTTGTAGTTGCAGGAAAGAAACAGTAGAAATTGAGAATCTAGTGAATGAACAGACCACAGAGTCCGGAGCTATAGGAACAGAGTGTAAGCTCATATAATTGAGAGATGTAAGAAACCCTAGTGTTGAGACTGGAGACCCGGATTCCTGTCAAGGAGTGGATCATTGCTGTGTCCACAATGGGTGGGGAATGCCAGAAAGAAGCAGGGCACTGGCTGATGGCTCTTGCTCCCCAGGGAAGGCTGTTGTATTATGATGAGCGTATGTTTTAGAGGTCAAATATTGGGGGAGGGGGGATGGTAGACAGATTAGTGAGGGGGCTGAGGGGTCGAGAGAACTAAAGACCAGAGATCTAAGACGAGCAGATGGCTAGTTTTATATATATATATATATATATATATATATATATATATATATATATATATATAAATAATATATATACATAGAGAAGGTGGAGAAAGATACTTTGGGGGCAAAAATCGAGATCTGATTTCAAAACTTGTTATACTTACAAAGTTAGAAAAAGCAAATTAGGTATTTTTAAAGCTCACCTTCCAGCCCCCTCCTCCATCTTTCTTGGTCTGTTTAAGTGTTTCTTGTTACAGGGTCTGTCATTACAGGCCACTTTTGAGACACCTTTTTGTGGGTCAGATCTAGTTCTGTTCCCGCAGAGGGCCTCTGTCCTTGTCATCTTGGTGCCCGTTATATTGCCAGTAGTGCTTACATATTGACACAAGAGCCAGGCTGACTCTTAGCCCTCAGGAGAGCTGACTCACCCCAGACATGGACTCTGGAGGCTACTGTAGTTGCTGCTCTGCTTTTCAGTTTGAATCTTCACCACGTAATTGCTAGGAGTTGCCAATATTTTCTTAATTTTTAACCTTGTCTCATGAACAAGCCTAACAAATAAGGTTTGAATAAGATCATAATAAACTCTTGTTGGCAGGAGGTCTTTGGAATGGACGTACCTAGGATTAGCTCTGAGACTTGGTACTTCATAACCTCAGCAAACCTCACTTCCTTGAGCCTTGTAAAATTTTGTGATATAGTAATTAGGGAAGTATATCCATGTTACTAAACTTTATCTTGGGATCCACTGTTTTGTTAGTGTGATAGCCAAAGTATCTCTTTGAAATGAATTCATTTCTGCCAGATTGATTACATCCATGGCCACAGCACCTGCCATAAAGTGTGGGCCTCTGACCATGTCCACTCTTGAGGCTGAGTACCATTTGATCTGTCAAGTCAGGGTATCAGAAGTCCTTGGTTTGAATTAGGGGCCCACGTCTAGTGGCTTTCTCACAAATTTCTACTAGTTCCTGAACCTCACAATTCTGGAAATGTCATGCCAACTCTCAGGTGTATCCAAGGATTCTTCACAGTCCCATTCAATCTGAGATCTTGAAGATCTGCAGAGCAGACCCAGACGATTCCCACCTTCTCACCATGTCCTTACATGTGGAGGTCATGGAACTCCTCCGTTTTGGAGCTGATCCCTCTGGCTCTGTGTTGTTGGGCTGGAGAAATGGCTGGGTGGTTAAGAGCACTTGTTGCTTCTGCAGAGGACCCCAGCAGTTCCCAGCACCCACATGGCAGCTCACTACCATTACTAACCAGTTCCAGGGAATCTGACATCCTGTTCTAACCTCCACAGGCACCAGGCATAAGCATGGTACATACATGCAGACAGACACTCATACAGATAGAGTAAAATTAAATAAACATTGGCCGGGCGTTGGTGGCACACGCCTTTAATCCCAGCACTCGGGAGGCAGAGGCAGGCGGATCTCTGTGAGTTCGAGGCCAGCCTGGGCTACCAAGTGAGCTCCAGGAAAGGCGCAAAGCTACACAGAGAAACCCTGTCTCGAAAAACCAAAAAAAAAAAAAAAAAAAAAAAAAAAAAAATTAAATAAACATTAAAAGAAAAAACTAAAAACTGGAAAAGCAAAAACTGACAATTTGTACGGCATCCAAATAAATATGTAAATGCCATTTATGATTCTTCAGAAGTATAAAAAGATATTAGTAACATTTGAGAAGCTTAAGATTATCACACACATACTACTTTTTTTTGCCAACTATGTGAGCAACATTAATGACTACTTGAAGAAAAAGAATCTTGTGTCTTTTTCTTCACTGACGCCGGTGCCCCCGTAAATAACCACTTACCTATAGTCCTATAAACAGCCCTAGTTAAACGCGCTGGGTCACCACACCACAAAACGGAAGGTAGACCGTGGAAGTCGGAGGGTTAGCTGGGAAGAGAAAGGGGTCTGCAGGAGTGGGAGGGGTCAAGGGCTGGTCATGGAGTGTAAATGTGATCGAAATACATTGTATACATGTATGAAAATGTCAAAATGACCTTATTGTCTATAATTGATATATGCTAATAAAAAGCTTAAAAGAATGGCATGCCTACTATGTGCAAAATTATCAGTACTTCCAAATTACTTACATTTGTAATAATAGAATAAGAATGCCCCTGGGTACAGTGTATACCCGTGTAAATTTTAGAGATAGTATTCTTCCCCTAATTATTTTAATATTAAATTGGAAACAAGTATTTAAAGTAAATCTCAATTTACAAGTGATTTGTGATGTATTACAATTTTTGTTCTTTAGCCAGAAGAACCACACCTCTTTTGGAATATATTAAAAATAGAAAACTAGAAAAGCAGGTAGGTGACGTTTTACCTGATGACTATCTGTCCTGTGCTCGCTGGTTCCATCCACAAAATTTACATATGTGTTTGTGATACCTTCAGAGAATTCGAGAAGAAAAGCGCGAAGAGCGGAGGAGGAGGGAGCTGGAGAAGAAGCGTTTACGGGAAGAGGAGAAAAGGAAAAGGAGAGAGGAGGAGAGATGTAAAAGGAAAGAGGCGGATAAGCAGAAGAGAACAGAGAAGGAAGTGAAGATTAAGGTAGTATTGGGGAAACATTTCTCCTTTCCCCACAGTGTAGTTCTCTTAGAGTGATGAGGCCATCTAAGTGTTCAATTAATCCGGCCCTTTATCAGTGCTTTATACCCATTCTACAACGGTGGCCTCAGACGTTCCCCCTAAACTCAGGCGTCCTTACACAGCCTGCGTGTGCTGGGGCGGTGGAAGGCATGAGGCTCTGGCCTCCCAGTGTGGAATGGGTCATGGCACCCAAAGGGTCCCTGCCTTAGATTTTCCTGAGAACTTCCTGCAGGGCTTCTCCATGTCCTGCCTCAGCAGCTCAGAACTCAGACTCACACCCAAGGCTCAGCACTAGGCAGCACCCATTGCTTTCACCCTCATGTCCAGTTTTCCCCAAGACTGATGCATTCATTCACATTGATTGAAGAGATTTTTCTCCTCAATGTTGGTCAGAATTGGAATCAACCCTTCTTAGGACTTTTTTAAACTGAGATTTCAGCCCGGCATGGTTTCACCTTACTCCATGGAAGATTTAAGGTACTTATTAGGGTTCTGAAGAACTGTACAGTATAAAGAAAGTATCAACTATCATTAACTGTTACTTTTAATACATAAGGAACATGTCTATGGTTAGCAAAGTCTGTGTGTATGCACCACATAGTGCCTGGTACCTGCAGAGGCCAGAAGAGAACATTGGATGCCCTGGAGCTGGAGTTAATGATGGTTGTGAGCCACATGTGGGTGTTAGCACCTAATCCAGGTCCTCTTCAAGAGCAACAAGTGCTCTTTTTTTTTTTTTTTTTTTTGGTTTTTCGAGACAGGGTTTCTCTGTGTAGCTTTGTGCCTTTCCTGGAACTCACTTGGTAGCCCAGGCCGGCCTCGAACTCACAGAGATCCGCCTGCCTCTGCCTCCCGAGTGCTGGGATTAAAGGCGTGCGCCACCAACGCCCAGTGCAACAAGTGCTCTTAACCACCGAGCCAGTTCTCCAGCCCCATGATCTCTGTTGTTTTTAAAATTACATAGTATCATAGTAGCAGTGAAGTCGGGGAAGCTGACCGAAGCTGTAAGAGCAGAACACTAATGGGCAGAGATAGTCTTCAAAAAGCTACTCACGAGGGTGGAGATGTAACTCAGTCAGTAGAGTACTTGCCTAGAATAGGTAAGCTGTGATTTTAAATCCCAGTACCACATAAGCCAGGTGCTTTAGCATAAGCCTATGTTGTTAGCACTGAGAGACAGAGTCAGGGGCTCAACAGTTCAAGGCTGGGCTGAGTTAGATAGCAAGAACTTGTCTCAAAAAACAAAAGGGCGGGGCTGGAGAGATGCTCAGTGGTTAGTTAGGAGCAGGAGAGCATGTGGGTTCCTGTGGTGGAGGCTTTCACTGCCACATAGACAAGAATTAGAAGACAAAGAAGGAAGACACAGGACATGACAGAGCTTCCAAGGGCATATTTCAAGTGACCTAGTTCCAAAATAATACCTCTAGCTGGAGACCAAGGGTTCAACACATGAATTTTTAGGAAAATTTAATACTCAGACTGTAACAGTGACTATGAGATTAACTTGTATAGTGACTTCATGTAAGGACACTTTAATGTTGGCACAAGGACAAAACCACCTAATAAAGTGTTGCTCAGAATTAGGCTCCATTAGCAGGGTATGTGTGTACTAACATGTAAATCAAAATTGGATCACTGTGGAGACCCACAGAGGTTTCCTAGTGAGATCTGAGCTTGCTTTACCCAGCAGGGCTGCATAGGGGAATGATTGGACCACAGGTGTGGTTACCAGGTGTTTGGAAGGGTCTGCACTTGGCTGTGCAGGGTGCTTTGATCTAGCAAGGGGGAGATCTTTTACCCCGCCTTTTGGCATTGTTATAAAAAGCCCTTTTGAAGAGACAGAAGGGGCCGGTGGATTTTGATCCAGGCCCTCCCAAAACATTGCTGTCTTTCTATCTAAAAGTTTCCTATTCCTCTCCTCTCCTCACAGGAACCCTTTAAAAGGTGGGAGCTGGCCCCCCACAGATCAATAGTACACATTTTGTTTTGTAGTGTTCTTTTGTTAAATTGGATGCCATTATTTTAACAATCCTAAATCATTTTTCATAATTTTAAAGATTTTATTGATAATGTCATATGTATTAAACCCAAAACAGCTGGGTGGCAGTTGTTCTTGTTTTTGATATTTGGGCCTACAACAATTCCTTTGCTGTTTAAACATTTGAGCTCAATATTAGTATATATTTTTAATTATTTAACAATTTATTTTATGATATAGAATTGAGTAATATTTTATTAATGTTACAATTTCTCAGCTTCTTAAAAAGCTGGAAACAGGAGAAGAAGCAACCACAGAGAGACCCAAAGAAAGAGGTGACTCAGTTGGTCCTGGAGACGAGAAGCAGGAAGCCCGGCCAGTGGAAGGCCTGCCGGAGACGCCTGGGGAGAGGTGAGCACGCTCTTGTTCCCGTGACTGCCTCCTGCCCCCAGTGTGGAGTCACAGCATCAGTGCAAGTTGTGTGCTCTTCACATTGCCCTTGGAGTATGCTAGCGTGTTTGTTTCTGTTGACCATGCCAGGAGTTAGTAAGCATCGAGTCAGCAGTCTCGGATGGCTCTTCAAATGAGGAGCGGTTCCTGGGGCTTCCTTAACGTCACTTCTTGAGCAGCTTCCTTTTCCTCCATAAGACTCCCTTCCTGGATGTATGTCTCCAGGGTCTGCCTCTGAGTCTTTGTTTCTGTGTGGTTTGTACCTGGTCATTGCTTCCCTCTGTGTTTTGAGGTTTCCCACACATTTTTATTCCAGCTCCCCTACATTTAATCTGTGATTAAATCTCAGCTACCTACAACTACTAATTTCAGAGGCCCATCTTTTCGGGCTGGCCAGTTTGGGGGTTTTGTTTGTTTGTTTCTGTGGTGGAGCAGTAGGCCTTCAATAGTGTAATCCCCTCCTAGTTAGTCTGTCCTTTGTTGGTCTTACCTCTGTCTTTACCTGCTCCTGACCCGGCTTCATGGGAAGAGCTCAGCCGTGAAGCTGGCGGACGTAGCCCCCTGCCCTGACTGCCACACCTGCCACACACACCCGTGCTTGCCGCCCGACCAAGTTTCTGCCGCTCTTGGAGTATCAGCTCTGTAATCTCTACCCTTTGATTCAGGTTGGAGTACTTTAGTGTCATTGTTTATGGTACAGCGGTACCTGTTCTTGTTGTCCCCATGCCTCCCGTGTGGATAAGCCACAGAGGGCACAAGGTGCTGGCTTGTACCCATGGTTCAAGGAGGCAAAGACTTCAAGAACCCCAAACCAAGTAGCCATGTGCTTACTCACTATTCACTAGCCTTTAGATGTGCCTAAGTTAGTCACCTGGCCTTCTTAAACCTGAGTTCAGTCGGCTGTGCTTAGAGCAAACTAAAACTGCTGGGGCTGTGTCGCATGCACGCCTGGGAACCTAGACTGTCACTCGTTTAGTTAAGCTGTAAAGTGGGGATCACATTTTCTTTGGGAGAGTTAGGACAGTGTGTCTGCATACCTCAGCATTATGTCATTACGTACTTGTCACTCAGATATAGTAGCAGATATATTTGTCCATCTTTCCATGTCCTTTGTTAGATGCTTACTATGAGCCCATTGCTGCTAAACTTACCCCTGTAGTGATGGGCTCAGCTCCTGTGCACCCCTGTAGTGATGGGCTCAGCTCCTGTGCACCCCTGTAGTGATGGGCTCAGCTCCTGTGCACCCCTGTAGTGATGGGCTCAGGTCCTGTGCACCTCTGTAGTGATGGGCTCAGGTCCTGTGCACCTCTGTAGTGATGGGCTCAGCTCCTGTGCACCCCATTCAGAGTCTAGAAGGGAGACAGATAATCAGCCATCCACCTACAGTTAGTTATTGACCGTTTGTATTGACTCACAGGTTACAGGATGGCAGTGATAAAGAGCAAAGGGACAAAAGATTTCGAGAGAAAGAGCCTGAAACTCCAAGATGTCACCCAGATGGTTGCAGAAAGCACAGCAGTCACTCTGAGTTTGCCAGGTTTTCCAGGAGGACCGAAGACGACCCCAAGTGGGGGAAAGCCTTCACCCAGGATAGAGGGAAGAAAGGGAGCCAGGATGGGGGGGTCCCTGTGGACAAGGCAGAGAGAACAAGCAAGGCACAGGAGTGTGACAGCCTGGGCCTAAGAAAGGAGCGCCTGGGGAACAAGGTCCTGTAGTCCCCTGGGCCCGTCTTCCCTGTCGATCCGTGCCAAGAGTACGCAGTGTGCCTCTGAAGTCTCCTAACGACTTTCCCCAAATAAAAGGAGACAAGAAGAATCTGCCTAGGTGTGTAGAGGTCCAGGGCTGCACTCTGTCTGTCAGCTCACACGCCCACGTGGGCTGGCTTTGAAAGTCCATTTCTTCTAGAGTATTCTTGCTCTCCTGGGGTACACTGAACTTAAATTCAGAATAAAACATACTGTCATCTTTTTAAAGAATCAAGCTTCTATTTACCAGGAAAAATTGTTTAGCATAAATCATTTACTTGAAAGCCGGGCGGTGGTGGCGCACGCCTTTAATCCCAGCACTCGGGAGGCAGAGGCAGGCGGATCTCTGTGAGTTTGAGGCCAGCCTGGTCTCCCAAGTGAGTTCCAGGAAAGGCGCAAAGCTACACAGAGAAACCCTGTCTCGAAAAACAAAAAAAAAAAAAAAATCATTTACTTGAGATTAATATTGTAAAATGTAGCCTTAAGATAATAAGGGAAACAGCATCTTGTGGAGCTCTCTTGGGTGTCGTTGACTAATAGTCTCAGAGCTCATGAGGCAGTTCTGCCTGAGTGTGAAGACAGCCGTGAGGTTCCCTTGAGTCCAGTGAAGAGATGTTTTTTTTTTTTTTTCAGAAGTGTGACGGTCACTTCTGTTTGGTCACGTGCTCCCAAAGACCCATTGAGGGAGTTACTGCCCCTGGGTCCGTGTTTAGGTTGCTTGTCACTGGAAAGCCAATGTTTGGGAGCCAAGAGCTGAGGGGAAAGAGTCAGATTAACAGAGGACTGCCATGCTGGGAGAGCAGGGGGCACCACCCCCAAAAGCCTGTCCTAGGGAACTCGGGGACAGAGGTCTTCTGTGGCAAGGGGAAGGAAGGACGGTAAGGTGGTGGACAGAAGGCTGCTGCTAAGTGGGGTCTTTGCCAAGCAACGTGTGTCTTGATGTTTTGTCTTGTGGCCAGAACATCTGAAACTCAGTGTCCCGGGGCTAGTACCTACAGTCTCCTCAGACAGGCGTGGACTTCCTTCAGTATAAGTTAAACCTCACATCAGTTTACATGCTCTGTGTAAGCTGACACACAGAATTGAAGACTAACTGAGTCTTCCTTACATGTTCTGAAGTTCTCCAGAGGTAGCCAGTGTTCTGGTTCTCGAAATGTTTCTAAAGGAAGACCATTTAGCAGTTAACATCTTAATCTTTGCTGTAGCTTCCATTTAGGATGCTAGCAAAGGGAAGGCTTTCCGAGGATAACTTCCCTGGAACAAGGATTGAGGGGCACTCACTTCCAGGGCCAGCCTCATGCACATGCTCACCAGGACTGGTGGCTCAATTGCCTCTGACTTGAGCATTTGAACAATGAGAACAAATGGCCACATACTAGTGTGACTTTGGAGGCTGGCTCTCTTCACTTACTGATTGCCTTTGGATCCATTGACGGTGCAGGGCACTGCTGATGGCCTTTTAAAAAACGTATATATTAACTTATTGTCTGTGTCCTATGGTGACATCCATTTTTAATGCTTTCGGGACCGGCCAAAAGAAATGACTCACAACTTTTTAGTGCCCAGAGATTCCTGGGGTCATTGTAACCTAGGGGACCCTGAGCATAACCATGGTCTATTGGAGAGAGGCATTCACCTGACCTTTCAGCTGCTTCTGTTTGAACAGTGGGGTATTTGAGACCTGTATATGGTGCTCACCAACTGTGTGCTCATTGATCCCAATCTGCTGTTGGGGTTGCTTTGGACACAGTTCTTCGTTCCTATGAGGCCTGGCAGTGTGTTGTTTAGAAGGATCAGACTGCATTTTCCATGTGCACATGCGGATGTCGTCTGAGAGTGAGGCTAGCCATATTGGCTCCAAGAGCCCCCCATCTGCCTCAGGGATTCAGATCAGTGTCCACTTCCTACCTCAGGCCTTTTCCATTCTTACAGGCCAAAGAGTCTGAAGCTGAACTCCTGGCAGGATGTGCCAATAAAGTTATCCTCATGAAGAGGACACTGGACAAGGACCCTACCCCTACATGACAACAAAATCATCTTCATGAAGAGGACACTGGGAAGGGTCCCTGCCTGAGGTTTCAGCTACCAGGGAACAGGGTCTGTCTCCCTCTGTCACTCCTTCAATGCTAGCCGACCTCAGGGACTGCTGTTTTGACTAGGGTTTCTTTGTGCCCTAAAGCAGTTGCTTATCAGGTCTGTCAATGAGAATTATAGATGTGTATGGGGAGACATTCCAAGTTTTCATTTGAATTCATAAACCTATGAGGAGATGGCCTCCTGTTTGGATTTTTAGTAATTCATTAACAAAGTATTTTTCTAAAGTTTCTGTTATTTCTTGTTTTCAGTCCTGGCCTTTTGACTCCTTGATGGTATCAATAATTTTATTCTAAACATAAACATCACAAAGGAGAACGGTGAGCTATCAGTGTCAATTGCTTAGCCTGGCAGTAAGTGGCATCTGGCAGTGGATTAAAGGGGTTTTCACATCTGTTGTGAAATTTCACATTTATTGTCTTTGAAAATAGGTTTTTTACTTGCTGACATGTTGCATAATAGTGCTCACCAAGTGATCTCTCCATACTTCATAATTCTCCCAGCAGTGAGGTGCCTCTGGTGACAGAGGTAGTTGGGTTAATGGGGGATCAGGCTCTCAGTAGCCAGACGATGTCTCCAGTATCCCAGGAGGAGGACCTTTCACTGACAAACACTTGGTCCCCAAGCCGTAGTAGGTATGGACCCTGGGCTGAATTCTGCTGGTGTGGGTAGATTCTGTAGAAAGAGGTGAGATGGGAGGGCAGAGCTTTCTCCACACCACGCTGGTGAAAAAGCTTTACTGTCTTCGTCTCTTATCACTGAATTCTTGTGTTAGTGTGTTAGCATGTTTGCCTTCCAGGAGAGGATGGGATTCCTACAGAAGCACTTTGGCTTTCTGTTTCTTATCTTTGGAACTAAAGCCACGTTAGAGCTAAAAGTTGAGAATTGATCAACCATTTGATCTGTGTTAGTAGATTATTAAGACTACAAAAGGGCAGGTGGTGGTGGTGCATGCCTTTAATCCCAGCACTGATAATAAACTTTTCTTTTGTATTTTTGTTTGTTTGTGTTGTGTTGTTTTTCAAGACAGGGCTTCTCTGTGTAGTCCTGGCTGTCCTGGAACTCACTCTGTAGACCAGGCTGGCCTTGAACTCACAGAGATCCACCTGCCTCTGCCTCCCGAGTGCTGGGATTAAAAGTGTGCGCCACCACCACCCAGTGAAAATAATCTTATGGTTGGGGGTCACCACAACGTGAGGACCTATATTAAAAGGTCACAACATTAGGAAGGTTGAGAACCACTGCTCTAATGGTTACATGTAAATTCAATTTCAATCCTTTTTATCTTGTCAATTTAGTTAAATTTCGAAAAATGGTGTCTACTGTCTCTTGGTGAGTTTTTGCTAGACTGTGTATTTTGGTATAAATCTAGCCACTTCTTACAAGTTGTCACCCCTATTTTAGTATCAAGAGAACATTTGTAAGATTCTGAATTTCTCCCAGAATACTTCACTGTTACACATCTAAGAACAAAGACAGCCATGTACGTAATGTTACATCATAAAAGGGCAAGTCTTAGATGATTTAAACTCAGTTGTCCACTTGTTAAAGGGACAGCATCATCAATGATAATGGCATTGTCATTTTTCAGTGGTCGTGTGGGACAGTCAGCATGAGTGAAGAACGATCTGCCATGAATTACTCTCTGGAAGAGTCACAATGGCCACGGCCCTTGATGAGGTCCAGGTTTTACAGGACTGCCACCATGCACGACAGTCTTGATAGAGGATTCTTGTGTCACTTTGGGCGTCTGGGGACTGGAGGCATTTCCAGCTAACTGCTGGTAGTTTAGGGCTCCTGGGCAGATGACAGAAGCCATGCTATTTTAAGTCAGGCCTTTCTTGAATTGTCTTTGCCCTAGATTCATATGTGGAAGTCCTTATCCAATATGGCTGCACTGGAGTAAGGAAGTAATTCAGGTCACATACGCTTAGGACAGTGGGCCCTGGTTTGACTGATTCATGACAGCGTAAGTAGAGATCAGAACAGGCCCCTCTGCTGGTGAGAACACAGTGAGAAAGCCTCCTCTGGTGCCACCAGGAGAGATTTCAGCAGAAGCCACACTGGCAGAGGAGGAGTGCTGTGTGAGTAGGGAGTCTTGGAGCCCATCCCCCACCTCTAGCCTCCTGGATTAGTCATGTGATGCTGTGACACCAGCATGGTAAGGGGTTATTCTGGTTCACCATTCCAGGATACAGACTGTCACAGAGGGGAAGGCGTGGGGGCAGGATCATGAGGCAGCTGGTCACGTTGTCCACAGTCAGGAAGCACAGAGAGGAGAGCTAATGCTCACCTAGCATCCTTTTGATGCAGTCCAGACTCAAGTCCTGGGAGTGGTGTTGACCCATCCCACCTCAGTTATCTAACCAAGATAATCCCTCACAGGCGTCACCAGGGACTCCTCTCAGGTGATTCTAGGTTCTGTCAAGTAGATAGTTAATATGAGCCACTGCACTGCCTCTCAACATGGGGACCTGCAGCTGCACTCCAGCCCAGTGTTAGGTCCAGGAGACCCCAGAACCTTTCCATTCACCCACAGTCTCCTCTGTCCCTTGTTCATGGAGTGTCCCTCCATAACAGCTTGTTTATTTTCTGTGGGGCACTGTTTATCGGTTTAGCCTGTCCATGAAATTAGTAAACTCCATGAACTCGGGACTGAGTTTTTCCGTGGCTGAGTGTGCCCTCTCATCACAGGGTATCTAGCACCCAGAGAAATGGTAATAGCTGCTAGGAGGTACAGGCATGAGCAGAAAGGCAGTGTCTTCCGGGCACACATCAGAAAACCTGCGCAAATATTTGTCTTACAAATACTATGGGTTTCATATAGAATTTCTCATCGGCTGGATGTTTTTAGTTAAACCACTTAAATCTCAGTGAATTTTTTGTGTGTGTGAGTGGGGATAGTGGGTGGAGACAGGGTCTCATGTATTCCTGGCTAGCTTCAAGCTTGCTGTATGGCCAAAGAGGTCATTAAACTGATCTGCCTTCTTTCCCAAGTGCTGGATTTACAGACGTGTGCACCACCATGAGTGGCTTTTTAAATTAATTTCTATTTTATATGTGTGTGTGTAGCCTACATGTCTGTGTACCATGTGCACGTCTGTTGCCTACAGAGGACAGAAGATCTAAATGGATCCACAGCCTAATAACACTGACTCAGCACAAGTGTCTGAAATAACCAGTCAAATCAGGAATTTGAGACCTTATTCTTTCCCTACAGTTGTCTACTAGTCAACAGATAGCCCAGAGAAAGACACGGGGAAATCTACGGTTAAAACTCTTGTGTAGTTTCTTGTCTCTCCCTTCCTCTCTTTCTAGCTTACACTGAGTTCAGAATGACAGATTTTCTGTGTCTGTAATTGCCTTTGCTTCAAATAAACCCTCTTTCACTTTATGCTTTACACATTACATGGGGATATTTTATTTTTTAGACAAGCTCTCATTGTACATTCCTGGCTGACCTTGAACTCACCTCCTGAGTGCTAATATTAAAAGCATGGGTCACCATTCCCAGCCCTGCCCCCTTTTTTAACCTTTAGTAAAAACTACAACATTGTGTTTCTGTCTGCTTATGCTAGTAGTTCTTCTCAAGATAACCAGTTCCTTTGGTCATAGGTTAACAGCAACAAAAATAGTGACATTATATGAAGTTATAATCTGTTTGCTTGTTTGTTTATATATATTTGTTTATTTTGGTTTTTGGGACAGGGTCTCTCCATGTAGTCCTGGCTAGCCTGGAACTCACTATGTAGACCAGACCAGGCTGGCCTTGAATTCCCAGAGATCTGCCTGCCTCTGCTTTCTTAGGGCTGGTATTAAAGGCATGCACCAACATGCCTGGCTTTTTGATGCTGGCTATTGAATCTATAGTCATTGTACATATTTTTTTTTCTTTTTTTTTTTTTTTTTTTGGTTTTTCGAGACAGGGTTTCTCTGTGTAGCTTTGCACCTTTCCTGGAACTCACTTGGTAGCCCAGGCTGGCCTCGAACTCACAGAGATCCGCCTGGCTCTGCCTCCCGAGTGCTGGGATTAAAGGCGTGCGCCACCACCGCCCGGCCGTCATTGTACATATTAAATAAACATGATATGTGGCCACTGAGCTACAATCTCTGCCCGGAAGTGAAGGTTTTTGTTACGTCATTTCCTTCCTCCTTGATATTTATTCTGTATGATAATTCAGCAAGGAAAAAAAAAAAAACATGTTAAGGGTTTACCTTTTGGAATTTCTTGCAGGTTTTGACAGCTGCCGAACATCATCAGAATTAAGAAGAGAGACTATCCATGTGATTATGTGGCCAACCAGGCATTTGAACCAACAAATCGTTTCCCTGTCACAGGTTCAAAGAATAATCCAAAACTTTGTTTCTAATCAAATGCTTTGTGTGTTTTCCCTAAAGATCAGAGACAAACAGACACTAGATTGTGACAAGCCAACACTTTTCCCACCTGCTCCTTAAAAACAGTAACAACAACCCAAACTCTGGCTTTTAAAAGCCATACATACACCTGTGCACATTCACAGGGCTATTCTTTTTTTTTTTTTTTTCTTTTTTGGTTTTTCGAGACAGGGTTTCTCTGTGTAGCTTTGGAGCCTGTCCTGGAACTCACTCTGTAGCTCAGGCTGGCCTCAAACTCACAGAGATCCACCTGCCTCTGCCTCCCCAGTGCTGGGATTAAAGGCAAGTGCCACCACTGCCCAGCCACAGGGCTATTCTTTTTTTTTTTTTTTTTTTTTTTGGTTTTTCGAGACAGGGTTTCTCTGTGTAGCTTTGGAGCCTTTCCTGGAACTCGCTTGGGAGACCAGGCTGGCCTCGAACTCACAGAGAGTGAGCCGCCACCACCACCACCACCACCACCACCACCGCCGCCGCCCGGCACAGAGCTATTCTTATCCTTAAGGTAAAGCTGCATTCTCTCAGAGACAACTCTGGTCCCTGAAATATCCTTCACTGTGTAAATGAAGTGATGGTGTCTTCAGGTCATGAAGCTCTACTGTCCCCGATAGCGGGTCTTTGAAAACACTGCTGTTCCCTTCAAATGGGATCTCACTGGGTGCCTCTTATGCACTGAGCACACAGTCTCTGATGTCACAGGGCCACACTTACAAATAAAAGGGACAGGAGGGCTGAGGAGGTGACTCTGGGTAATCAGTGGGTGTTCTGATTCCTAGCATCCATGTAAAAAAGCTAGATGGGCATGTGGCCTGAGCTGTATGGCCAGTGGCAGAGGTGGGGTGGGGGTGAAGGAATTGGAGATAAGGACTCTACAGAGCAAGCTGGCCAGTAAGATTAGCCAAATCAGCATGCTCTGGGTTCAACTGAAAGAGCTCACCTCAGTATATTAGTGATCAAGGAAGATACCCAACATCAACCTTGGGCCTACACGCATGTGCAAGCGTGCACCTGTGCACACGCCTAGCCTTAACCCAAAAGCCACATTGCGGGTGGTGAAGCTCTAATGACTATCCAGTATTCCTCATGTTAGTATTCACAGTGTTGTAAGGAGTGGGGAGACAACTTAGCTGGTAAAGTTCTTGCCACGTAAGCACAAGGACTTGAGTTCAACCCCTGCAGCACGAATCCTAATTGGTCTTATTAATAAAAACCCGGAGTCAGATATCAGGGTGGAAGCTGAAAGATCAGAGAAGCAGAGCAGCCAGCCACTAGTTCTTACTTCTATGAAATCCTCAGCCTGAAAGGGATCTGAGCTCCTGTTTCCTCCCGCCTTGTATTCCTCTCTCTGCCCAGCCATATCACTTCCTGTCTCCACCTCCCTGGCGCTGGGATTAGAGCCATAAAATCCCAAGTGCTGGGATTAAAGGTGTGTCTCATCACTGCCTGGCTCTGTTTCTCTGTTAGACTGGATCAACCTTGTGTAGCCCAGGGTGGCCTTGAACTCACAGAGATCCATCTGCCTCTGCCTCCCAAGTGCTGGAAATAAAGTTGTGTGCCACCACTGCCTGGCCTCTATGGCTTAGCTCCTCACTCTGATCTTCAAGGTAAGCTTTATTTGTTAGATCACAAATAAAATATCACCACAAACCCCTAGGACCCATGTTTTTTAAAAAAAAAAAACAGCTGGCATGGTTGTACTCACTTGAATCTCAATACTGGGGAGGTAGGGTCAGGAAGAACCCTGGGGCTTGAGCTAGCCTTGCCTACTTGGCAAGTGCCAGGTCCCCATGAGAGATCCTGTCTCATGAAACAAGGTAGATGGTGCCTGAAAAATTGTATCCATGGTTAATGTCTATCACATGCATATACACAAAAATGTGCCGTACACTTTTCTATAAAGTGCTCCCTCTTACCTTTCATCAGATCCTTAGGGGAATAATCCAAAAAATTACAATGATTCCACATGAGATTATCCATCAATATCTCTGACAAAATCAATGGGCAATGGGACTGTGTTGAAGGAAAAAAAAAACTTAATAGCTAAAACAGGCACCAGGGACCTGTGAGACATCCTATCAGGTAAAGGCCCCTGCCATGCAAGCCTGACAGCCTCCTGCTGGAAGGAGAGAAGACTCCTGAAAGTTGTCCCCGGACCTCCACATGTGAAAGTGAATGGCCTTCAGGACACCTAGCTCTGTCTTTATAATCATCACTTACCTTCTATAGTGGTGGGACTGGATAGGGAGTCCAGATCAATTAGGGTGTTGAATATAAACTGCTTTGTGCTCATTTGGCCTGGTGGCTGTCTCTGCCCCCAGGGCAAGGTGTAGGACCTCTGTCATTCTAGGGAGCATTCCTAAGTGTGATCATGGAAGTGTGACATCTCTGGAATGGAGATGTCAGAATGGATAGAGCCTGGGTCCCCAGTAGGGCATAGGGGTTTGTTGTTGTTTGTTTTATCTGTATGGGTATTTTACCTGCATGCATGTTTCTGCATGCCTGATGCCCAAGGAGGCCAGAAGAGATGTCAGATCCTCTGGAACTGGAGTTTTCAGGTGGTTGTGAGCTATGATGTGACCTGGACCAGCAGGTCGTTTTTCAGTGACAGGTTCCTGAGAAGGACCAGGGGATGAGAAGACAGGTAAGTTTGGACTCAGGAGGTCTAGCACAAGCTACTTCTTACGGCAAGCAAGGTTATTAAGAGGTGCAGCATCTTATATACTATTAGTAGGGGGGAATGGGCCCCGGTCAACAGAAAGCTAAATCAATATTGGCAAAGAACACAGGATGTCTCAGACTCAGCTGCCTTAAGACCACAGCCCAAGGAGTGAAGCTGGATTCCCAGGAACTGAAACTTTTAACTCCTTTGAGGTCCTGGCTCCAACCCCAGACTGGACCTTAACAAATTTGCCACTGGACAAGGACTCAGAATAGGTTCCGTTTGTCCATTCATGAGGGCCTCTGAGAAAGCCTTGGATTGGCCTGGCTCCCAACAATCTAGGTGCTGGGAATCAAACCCAGGTTCTCTGAAAGAGCAGCCAATGTTCTTAATGACTGAGCCATTTCTCGAGCTCTTCATTGTTTTAATATACCGCAGAACCTCGGCTCAAGCAAAACCACTCTGTCCGCTGCAGTGTAATTCTCACAGTGGGGTTCTCTACTCAGCAGCAGCTTAGGTGCATCCTGGGAACTTGTTATCCTCCGACCTGCCTCAGGACTCAGATGCTGTCAGTGGGGCTTGAGGAAAGTTCCTGCTTGCTGAAGCACTCATTCTTTTTTTTTTTTTTTTTTTAAAGAAAGCATTTAATTGAAGACTTGCTTATAGTTTTAGAGGATGAGTCTATGATCATCATGGCAGAAAGAAGACAGGCATGGTGCTGGAGCAGTAGCTGAGAGCTTTGTATCCTAATCTGAATACAGCAGGCAGAGAGAGTCTGGACCTGGTGTGGGCTTTTAAAACCTCAAAGCTCACCCCCAGTGAACACCTACTCGAACAAGGCCACACCTCCTAGTCCTTCTCAAATAGTTTCACTCTCCAGTGACTAAGCATTCAAATATATGAGCCAATGGGGGCCATTCTCTCCCATCACTCATTCAAACCATCACAGGCCATAAAAGGGGCACTCAGGGAAACATTCTATTTACCAGTTTATCCTAAGAGAGCCAGATGAAGAGGTCAGAGGTACATGGCATGAAGTATGGAAGCACTCATTCTTAAGGCCCTCCATTAACATATGACTCTACCTATTGTCAAGGTCAATGCTAGATTCCCCAACCTCCTGAACTGAAGCCACACCCAAGCTCACATGCTCCCTTCCTATTTAATCCTATTAAATTAGTTAATGTGCAACTAACTCTAGAGTATAAAAGGTGTATGTTTTTTTTTTAAATGCTTTTGGACGCCATCCACATTTTGGATCACCCTCATGCCCACCTACCCCCACCCCACCACCAACTCCATACATCCACTTTGGGACCTGAACCCCCACCAAAGCAGGACTTCAGCAAACAAGGGTTAGATTTTAAGTGCCTCAAAAATTGAAAACAAAGTGAAATTTAAAAATACAGATTAACTATAGACCCAAAGACAAATAGGTTGGAAATGACTAAAATATTAACCAAAAGAGGTGTTAATCCCAGCCAGGCGTTGGTGGCGCACGCCTTTAATCCCAGCACTCGGGAGGCAGAGCCAGGCGGATCTCTGTGAGTTCGAGGCCAGCCTGGGCTACCAAGTGAGCTCCAGGAAAGGCGCAAAGCTACACAGAGAAACCCTGTCTCGAAAAACAAACAAACAAACAAACAAACAAACAAAAAGAGGTGTTAATCCCAATGGCAATAATAAAACCACTACCAAATTTTGAAGTAAACTTGATTTTTTTTTTTATTGGGGTGCACCCAAGAGCTGGCCAGCGGCTGCCTCCTAAATCAGGTGAAAGAGAGCAGCCCCAAATTCATCTCTTGGGCCCCTTTAAAGAGTAAAATCACCAGTAATTTTACAGAAGGGAGACAATGGAGCATAAGGAAATACAAAAAAAAAAACTATAAAAAAATTCTGTGATCACCATGTGATTAGGGAGGGGTCAGAGAGGGTCAAGGAGGGTGAGAGTGTTCTCAAAAACAAACCAAGGTCATGGGTTGGGGAAGGTCAGGTTCCAGGAAACAGCGACTCAACTGTCACAGTAAATAGAAACTTATTTTTAAAAACACAGCATAATGGCTCCTGTCTAAAAACGGAGTAAGGCAGGTTCCTCAGAGGAAGGTCATAAGTCACTAAGAAAGACAGTAAAATTAACAACACTAATAGTATGTAACAATTATAAACAATTACACACCCAGTACATGTGAAACAAAGTAATGGTAGAACCCAAGGGAGAATTGTGTGTTAATAATTGGACTATCAATACCTCTTTACCTAAGAATGGGTAAAAATAGCAGACATACATACGAAACAGGGGACATGAACTCAGTGAATAAAGAGATCTAAAAAAACATGAACCAGCCAAAGGAGCAGACACTATTTTAAAATGCATATGAGACTTTTTCCAGGGTAAAACTTGTTCGATGACGAATCAAGTACCAGTAGATTTCAAAAGAAAATATTATACATCATCTCAGACCACACTAGGATAAGATAGAAGTAATTTGAAGTAAAACTAAAAAATTTACAAACGTGGAAATTAAACAGTACAAGAGATTAAATTAGGAAATGCTTAGAAATGAAGGAAAAGAAAACACAACCCAAAATTTAAGAGCTGCTGCAAAAGCCATGTCAAAGGAGAAATACGTAGCCATAAACACATGAAACAGAAGTCTGAATCTACAATATAACTTTACAACTTTAGGTATTTGAAAAAAAAAAAAAAAAAAAAAAAAAAAA
>CABHPP010092960.1:0-11190 GCA_902168425.1 Peromyscus attwateri | reverse complement strand
CACACACACACACACACACACACACACACACACACACACACACACATTTAGATGTTGAAGAACATTCTATAAGTGAACACAGTTTGGATTCATTTTAAGACATGTTGGTGTTATTTTGAAAGCACAATTTTAAATCATGAGTAATAGATTCTTTGTATCTTTATATAATATCCACCATCTTAGACGAAATGGAACAAAGTAGTTTTGGTTGTTAAACAGAGATTAGATCAATAATTCATGAACATCTGCACAGAGTGATCACTAAACTGTGTACATGTCACAAAAACACTGAATGGAAGCCATAATAGGAAATTATGTTCATTATCACACATTAAAATGGTTTCTCAAACCAGAAATGATTTAACCTACCTTAGTTTCAAATTTATTCTTGATAGCCCACCTGAAAGTTATTTTCTCTCCAATTGCTAATTTTTAAATCAATATGTTATATAGTATGAGAGGAAAATATATCATTATAGTAACATAAAAGTAACAAGGAATAATTATTCACATGTAAAGGACACACCTTTAAGATATGAGAAAAGTCAGTAAAACACACGGGTTAGAGATAAGCACTTTTCAACTTGTGTGACACACTTCAACCTCATTATTGAGGTTGTTATTGTTATGTAACTTAGAAAAATAGATCAGAATTTCCCTAGACATTCCTGACAACCAGGAGGAACTTGTGTTAGTTTCTTAGTGAAAACGTCATATTGAATAAAACTTTTACAGTGAATTATTTCTATAATAACATAAAATTTATAATTTATAGAGATAAAATGGTAATTGGTCTTTACATTTTCAAATATGTGACTAAAAACTCTAACAGAAGCATTGATTGGCATTTCTTGTTGTTTTAAGAGAACATATTTAGAAAGAATAAGAGTGATGTGATGAGGCTGCTACTGATTCTCATCAATTTATAATATCAGATATTTTCTTAATCTTAATTTTTCTATTGTGACTCAGTTTTACAAAGCAATATTTCTCTGGTCTTCTCTTGGTTGATAATTATACACTCCTCCCCTTTGCCCATGTGAAGTTTCTTGGAAATTTGCTGTGTAGAGTGAAGTCAGGCTTCGTCTTAGGCTACATGACCATGGGCACAATAGAGTCTCTTTTTGTATGTACTTCTTGACTGAATGTGCTGTAGCATGAATTTGCTAAGGTCTGTTTACAGAATGAATTACGTCTTAGAATTAAGCTAACTATCAAGGTATGTGTGTATGTGTGTGTGTGTGTGTGTGTGTGTGTGTGTGTGTGTGTGCATGTATATATTCACAAGTATATGTATTCAACGGTGTGTTAGTTACTTTTCTTTTTCTGTCATCAAAAGCAGCTTATGGAAGAATATGACAAGAAATCCACAGGAGTCTGCTTAGTGGGTAAAAGGAATTTATTAGGATATAGATTGGGAAAGAAAATTCACTAAACAGAATAGGACAATCATCACAGGGTCCTGGAAGGCTGAGGTACTGCCCCACGCTGTTCTGCCACCTAAGTCAGTCCACACCATCAAAGTCCATGAGAGAGAGAAGAGAGTGAATTCTATGTACCTCTCCGGTCTTAAGCGTAGCCCTGAGGCCACACTCCTGGGGCTGGTATTTCAAAGTCCTAGGTAGAGCAGATATCTACTACATCTCCCCCTTTTGTCTAAATAAGAATGTTCTAATCTAATACAAAACTATATACAATAGAAACAATTATGAAGTATTGTCTAGGAGTGGGAAAAGGAAATAACAAAAATAGAAATACAACCAACAAGAACAACATCAAGCAAGAAACATACACTAAATGTTCAGAAATGTACAGATCATAGGTAAATGGCATGTTACAGAGATTGCTCCAATAGCTGTCCTTTCCTGAAGAATCTAACTTTAGTATCTAAAATGTTCTTAGCTAAGATATGAGAGGATTATAACTGTAACTATCTACTCTTCAACTCCATCAAAAACCTGAGAAGGGAAATAACATTACCTGAGAAAACAGGAAGTGAAAACAAGCAATTTCCAAAAATATTGCAAGAATTGACAAAGACAGCTGACAGCCTTGACATCACCTAAAGTTTCTCATCACCATTGGGGTACCCATTTTTGGCTACAGACCTAGAATATCTGACAGACCATTATTAGAAGCAGGAATTTTGAAAGACCATGTTAGCCTGTCTTGGCAAGGTTCAGCAGTTGCTTTTCCTTGTGTCCTGCTTGTCCAGAAAGGACAATGTGCATACTGTCAGCAGTTGAGGCAAGGGAAGTTCTTTGCCCACCAGGCTATTTTGTGCCAAGAAGAAGATAAACTTCCTTACAGAATGTCTCAGAAGCCCAACATTCCCTTGGGACTAGATAAGTGCTGCCAGACGCAATCTTGTCTCATGTCAACAGAATTCTAAGTTATCAAAATATTTAAATGCCATATTCTCTAGGTATATAAAGTGTGTGAAGATTACCTGTACATCTGGCATACGGTTCTGTATATCTGGAAAACCCAACTAACATAACTATAGATATGACAAGCATTAGTGACTATTAGTTTGTAAGTCTTATCTACCTAAATAACCTAAAGACTAAGGTTTCACATTATCAAGGTAAGCAATTTGTAAACAGATGTACAGTATAGGGACAATGACCTCATGAGATGTTCCAGCTTTGACCTTAAAGTACTACCCCCAATGAGGCTTCCAGTAACTGTCATGCCTACCTATGACCTACCCGTGAGGTGGGGCTGAGATGGGAGACCTTAAGGCCCAAAATCTGGATGTGCCAGCTCTCTTGGTTCCTGATGATCCTGGATGCTGGATGATAGACTGAGATAGAGTTCTCCAGAGAACACCACTGGACTGGACTTCACCTCTCCTGGATACTGTAACCAATCCCTTTACTTGTTGTAAGTTACCCCAAAATAAACCTCCCTTTTAATTATGTGGAATTGCCTTAATAAATCCCCCATTAATCTCATCTTGGAATTGTCCTGCAGAGGTTTCAGTACAAAGCTGATAATTGAGTGGTGTTTTTTGGTTCAATGGAATCTTTATGCACATGGTAGAGTCATTGTTTTGGGGCTCCATCTTCCTTTTATAGACTTTAGAGATTGCTATTGGAAAGATTTATTTTTCACTGTGAAAAACTTGAACATTATTAATATCAAAACAGAAAGCTTGAATTTTTGGATGGCATGACATGTGAGGGAGGATTCCAAGGAATCAAGAATAAGCATGGAGAGAAATAGAATCTTGACAACAATGGTCCCTAGATTATTGGCCTTCTTCTGTACCACACAGGTTGAAATTCTGATATGAGACAGAATCTCCTAATTTTTTCTTTAGCAACATGCTTAGGTTTAGAGAAGGAGAGAGGAATATTCCAACTCTAAAGCCAGCTTGATTTGTAATTGAATCAGGACCACAACTTTTCTAGAATTAAAGAGATATTGATGTTAGGCAGTGAGATATTACCCTGTAGAGTATATTGTACTAATAGGTCCTTCCCTTCTGCTATAGACATCTAGGTGTCCAAGGAGTTTTGAATTTTTGAAGATGGGAGTTTCTATTTTCCTATAAAAACAAAAACAAAAAAACATAACTCTGCCCCTACCCTTGTTTGTTGAATTTTACTTACAACTTGTAGAATTGTCACATTGGTGGATGAGTTATAATTTCTCCTCATCAAGGTATTTCTCCTGTTCAAATCAATTTTTATTAGTTTTGTTGGTTTCTATAGATTTTTTTTTCTTCCTGTAGAAACAAAAGCAAAACCCCTTCCCCAACTTAGCACGTATTTTGGCTTTCATTCCAAGGTCAACATATTTTGAAGTAAACTGGTTGGTTTAGCTGAGGAGTTTTTTCTGTTGTCCAATGTCTATCTATAGCTGTTGTCCCTTTCTCATGAGCATTGAGAAACTTCAAGATTAATAAAGCATTATGTAATCTATGTATTGGGGTCATTGTTACCTCTTTCTGTTTATTTGGCATATTCTTTAAAGTTCAGTTAGATCCTTCTATGATTGCTTGACCTGTGAGATTGTGTAGTATATCTATGATATATTTTATATTGTAATGAGCAAAAAACTATTTTATTTTACTAGTGACATATGTTGGAGCACGGTCAGTCTTAATTTGTACAAGTATTTTCATGATGGTCATAACTTCTAATAGATGTGTAATTACAGAATCAACCTTTTTGGAACTCATAGAAGTTTCCAATTGAAATCCTGAATAGGTGTCAATGGTAGGGTGTACTTATTTTAATTTTCCAAATTCTGTAAAATGAAACATATTTATCAGCCAAACTTCATTTCTTTGTATACCTTTAGGATTACTTCCTTCAGGTAATGAAGTTTGGTTATAGAAGGAACAAGTAGGATTTTTATGATTTCCTTGGCTTATTGCCAAGTGATGGAAAAATCCTTTTTTAAACCTTTGCTATTTATATGGTTTTTCTTATCAAATTCTGAGGCCTTCAGTATGTTACCTATTAATAACTGCTCAATCTTATTGTTACCTTGTGCTAGAGGACCTGGAAGACCTGTTTGGGATCTGATGTGTTTATATATATATGTCATATATATATATATATATATATATATATATATATATATATGATGTTCCCTATTTCTGATTATTTCCTGTAATTGTATAAATAGTAAAGTTAATTTTACATTATCAGGAATAAAGGGAGAAGATTCAATATGTAAAACAACTCTCTGCATATTGATAGTAACTATATTTAGAGGTTATGTGAAGTCCATTAGTACAATAAGAATGGCATACAGTTTTGACCTTTAAACAGAATTGTAAGGGCTTTCGACCACTTTACTTACATCTCCTGTTTTATATCCTGCCTTTCCTGATTTATTTGCCTCAGTATAAAATATGGGGACTCCAAAGATTAGTTTTTGTAATACAATGTGAGGAAGGACCCATTTAGTTCTTTTTATGATTTTTTTCTCTTGCTTTGTGATAATAGTTGTTAATCTCTTCCAAAAAATTATTGCAGGCTTTTTGCCAATATTAATGATCTTTCCATAAAGAGGATATTTCCTCATTAGTTAAAGGTACTACAATTTCTACTGGGTCCATTCCTGTCAATTAATGAAGTCTTAATTTTACTTTTAAAATCAAATCAGAGATCTTTTTCACATATATCTTTAACTTCTTACTTGGTTTACATTGTAGAAATCCATTCCAATATAATATCTTCCCTCTGCATCAAAATCCCTGTAGGGGAATGTCTGGAGGGTAATATTATGAGAATGCGTTTAAGTTTTTAATTAACATGATCCACATGTGCTTCTCATATTTTCTTTCTTTTTTTTTTTAACTAGAGCTAATTCTTTCTCAGCTTGAGCTATAATTCTCTTGGACTATTTAAGTTCTTGTCCCCTTCTACAGTATTGGAAAAATTACTAGTCCATCTATAGGTATTCCAATGATAGTCTGTAAGTTGGAAATGCTTCCTAACAATCTTTGAAAACCAGTAAGAGTACGCTGTGGCTAGAGTTTTCCTGCCTGGCCCACTGTCAGGATAAATCTCTTTCACCTGCCAGTCCCACAGCCGCTCAGACCCAACCAAGGAAACACAGAAACTTCTATTGCTTATAAACTGTATGGCCGTGGCAGGCTTCTTGCTAACTGTCCTTATATCTTAAGTTATCCATTTCCATAAATCTATACCTTGCCACATGGCTCGTGGCTTACCGGCATCTTTACATGCTGCTTGTCCTGGCGGTTGCTGGCTGGCAGGCAGTCTCCTTCTGCCTTCCTGCTCTTTTAATTCTCTCTGTTAGTCCCGCCTACTTCCTGCCTAGCCACTGGCCAATCAGTGTTTTATTAGCAACACATTTGCCATACAGAACATCCC
This sequence comes from Peromyscus attwateri, assembly GCA_902168425.1. Taxonomy (NCBI): domain Eukaryota; kingdom Metazoa; phylum Chordata; class Mammalia; order Rodentia; family Cricetidae; genus Peromyscus; species Peromyscus attwateri. Next base: position 5,332 of record CABHPP010092960.1, on the reverse strand, counting down.
ACAGCAGTACGCAATCAATCTCTCCTGAGTTATACCTTTTGGGTCTAATTTTTTGTAGATCTATCTTATATCCTAAGTAATTAATAGAATCTCCTTTTTGTATTTTTGGAGTAATCAATTCATAATCCCCAGCAAGGCAAAACTTTCTCTACTTCTTTAAACATGCTTTCTAAAGTATCTAACTTTGGATCAGTTAATAAAATATCCTCCAGGAAATGGTAAATTATACATTGTGGAAATTATGGACAAACTATTTCCAATGGTTTTTGCATGAAATATTAGCACAGGGTAGGGCTATCTAACATTCCTTGTGGGAGGACCTTCTATTGATATCTCTTGACTGGCTGTCATAGGTACCATGAAGGTGAATTTTTCTCTATCCTTTTTTTTTTTTTTTGTAGAGGTATGGTAAGAAAGAAAACAGTCTTTTAAGTCAATAACTATAATAGGCTATTCTTTAGGTAACAGAGAGAGTAACAGCATCCCATTCTGTAGGGATACCATAGAATGAATTACTTTATTAATAGCTCTCAGATCTGTCAGCATCCTCCAATGTCCATATTCTTTTTTAATAACAAATACAGGAAAATTCCAAGGGATGGTAGATTCTTTAATATGTTGAGCATTTAACTGCTCTCGAACCAGCTGTTCTAAAGCTTGCAGTTTCTCTTATGTTATAGGTCATTTCCCAACCCAGACAGGTATATCAGTTTGCCATTTTAAAGGTAGGGCCATTGGTACCTCTGAGACTTCAATGGCAGTTGTGCTGTGTTTATGCACAGAGTGAATGGTTAGTAGCTCTTTTCTATAGTGTTTTCTAATAATATTCCAAGAAACATGAATTGGTTTATTGTCTGCTTCTGAGATTGGAGAAATATTAGTCTGGGTAGTTCATAGCTGTAACAGAGCTCAGCACCATGGATTCACTGCTATGTTAGCCTTATATGTCTTCAGCCTCCCTCTCTGTCCTTCTGGCCTTATACATTCAACCCATCTCGAATGTTGCTTTACCTGAGATATAGTTCCAATCCCTAGAAATTGGACATCTACCTCCCGAAGAGGCCAATTTGGATGCCATGATTTTGGTGCAATTATACTCACATCCACACCTGTATCCACTAAGCCTTCTAGAATAAGGTTATTTACTCATACTCTAAGCTTTGGTCTTTGTTCATTTATGGAAGTCATTTTTATTTTATGGTGTTTTTTGGAATTTTTATCCATCTATCAAAGCTATTCTGTTGTCCAGTGCAGTATGGTTTTTACATTAGGCACTGGATTATTTAGTTGTCCTGGGGAGGAATTTCCTCTACAGTGACTGGATATGACTGGACCACATTCAATTTCTGAGACTGCTAGTGGCCCCACAAGGTGTTTTCCAATGGTAAAGGGTTGTCTCATATGCCTGTTGTTGATCTGCATCCTCAGTTCTGTATTAACTACCTTCTGCTTTCTCTAATTCTCCAAAATTAATTGCATGTCCTATTCTTCTAGCCTTCTATCTGATGAAAGGCAGCTAAATCATAAGCATATCCATGTTTAACTTAAAAATACTTATTTGAAAATAGAGTTATACCATCAAAGAGAAAAAGAATTTTGGCTAACAGGAAATCTTTTTACCAACAAATAGCCAATTTGCCCACCTTGTGATTTTATTTTTCTTTTAATATGTTCTTAGCTGTATGTATGTATGTATGTATGCATATATGTATGCATGTATTTAAGTATGATGGTTTAAATAAGAATGGCCCCATAGATTTATATATTAGAGACTCGAAGGTAAGGCCTCATTGGAGAACATGTGGCCTTGTTGGAGGAAGTGTGTCACTGGAAGTGGGCTTTGGGGTTTCAAAAGCTCAAACTAGGGCCAGTATTTCTCTCTTTCTACTGCCTGAGAATCAGGATGTAGAATTCTAAGGTACATCTCCAGCACCATGACTGTTTGTGTGCTGCCAAGCTCCCCACCATGATAGTAATGAACTAAACCACTGAAACTGTAGGCAAGCCCCAATTTAATGCTTTCTTTCATTAGGAATTACCTTAGTCATGGTGTCTCTCTTCATCAATAGAACACTGACTAAGACAGTATCTATGTACACATGTGCATGCATATATATGTGTGCATATATACATGTACATATGTGCATTCACACACACATATATTTATATATGGTTATATGTTTTAAGCATATGAACACATGCACACATGAATATGGCAGTTTAAGCAGAAATTAAAAAGCAAACATGTTTTTTAATTCAGCACACAGCTACATATATTGAATAAGAATCAATGAATGAAGCAGAGATTGAGTTCACTAGTGTAGGCCTGTCCTTAGGGAAGTTTAAGACCTGTTGCTCCCTTTGTGTGCCACCAGATAGCTACCAACTAGTGCAATATCACAGGAATGAGCAGCCCATGCATGAACAGAACTGTGGGTTCAGCACAAAATATTGGCCCCCACAATCACAGAATACATATTTTATTAAAGAAAAACTAGATTAATTAATTTAAAAGAAAATGGAATAATTTGGGTTACAATCTCATTATGGCTGATTCTAGAATAAAACATTTCCTTTTTAAATCAGTCTTCATTTTATCTATACATTAAATGTATCTTGGACTGGGAGATGGCTCCTCAGGTAAAATGCTTGTCACAAAGCATGTGACTTCATTTTGGATCCCTAGCACCCATGCAAAGCAGAACATAATGCCTATCAAATATGAAAACGCTCCAACAGCAGGAGTGGAGATGGTGACAGAGGGACCCCAAGAGATCCTGGGCCTAGAGCTAGTATGGCATACATGGTGGCAAAAAACAAAAGACTCTTTCCAAACAAGATGGTATTTGATACCAAACAGACACAGCCACCTGCTTCCCACCCCATCCCCCACACACCATAAGCATATCCAGGGCAAACACTTTTTTAAATGTCTCCAGGAACTGAAAAATAATCTTAGGCTTCAAGTTTTTGTTGTGGGAATGAAAGTGAATAAATGATAGAAAATAAAAAAATTAATTACATGAAAATAAATCTTTAATATATAAACCAAACTAGAGGATTTCCATTTGGTAATTTGGTTTTATTTTCTTAAAACAAAAACTTACATTAAAATTTATCAATATATTTTTGTAGGAAAGTTAAATATTGCTTTCCCCCATTCAAACCACTTTTACTCAACTTAAAATTTGTGTGTGTTTCCATTTTCATTCACAGCATTATAAAAATTGTCATAACTTTTAAATCTTAAAGCCTTGTATTTTTAATGAACATTAATTTAAAGTGGAACACGGAATGGAGGTTCTTATTTGAAATGAAGGTTCCTATTTCCTACAGAAAGTTAAGAAACTCCAGTGTGAGTGTCCTATGGACCTGTCACAAGCAAAGGTATAATATCCAAGAAATCCCTCACTATGGAACTCAACTCCAAATGTGTTTCCCTTCTTCCTAACGTTAGCTCACTTTTACCATCCCTCTCTCTCGAAAATTTCCTGTACTCCCTGTGGAAAAACTTCTGTGCTCAGCTTCAGGAACCTTATCTCAGAAACAAGGACTCTTTAACCTTAAAGCCCTTAGGCTTCAGGGTCTTTGAGATATCTATATTGGCATCTATGGTCATGTCTGTTCCTCACTTTTAACATTCCTTAGTTTTTCATCTATGGTAACATCTCTTACAACACATCCAATGCTTACTTTGATGATCTATCTAACTCTTTTGTAACTGAGGTCCTTGACATGTGGGCATTCAATAGTCTTTTTCTTTTCTTTTTTTTTTTTTTTTTTTTGGTTTTTCGAGACAGGGTTTCTCTGTGTAGCTTTGCACCTTTCCTGGAACTCGCTTTGTAGACCAGGCTTGGCCTCGAACTCACAGAGATCTGCCTGCCTCTGCCTCCCGAGTGCTGGGATTAAAGGCGTGCGCCACCACCGCCCGGCCAATAGTCTTTTTCTTAATCCTGCTTAGTTATGTCTCACCATTCTAGAGTCTTCCCTATAATTATGTAAATTTGGAATTCCTCGCTCAATTCTCTCACCAAACCTATTGTGATTTCCACTATTTCTATATGTTCAACTAATTACATCTTAAAAATTTTTCCAACATAATAACTTTATTGATTATTTGCAAATTCCATACAATGTACAAGTGATTCCCATATCTACCCTTGCACCCTTGTGCTCTCCTTCCCAAAAAGAAAAAAAAAATACACCAAGTCCAATTTGTGTTGCCCATATACCCATTGGAGCTTGGTCAAACTCCCAGTGGCCAGATCCTTAAAGAAAGTCCTTCCTCACCTCCTCCACCCCCACCAAAAGCCATCAACTATGAAGAGCTGCACATCAACATCTTTATCACAACTTTTAAGGACTCTCCTCAATGGTTTCCTGTCTGAACTGTTTCTTTTCTTTTTTTGACAAGTGTAGGGCAGGGTGAGAAGTTGTCGCAGAAGTCTTTAATGTCTCTCATTCTCAATTATGAGTCTAGAGTCTAAGGATACCAGTGCAAAAGAAGTTTCTTTGCCTGTAACAGCCAGCAACAATACAGATCATGGATGTCCACATGGTTTCCAGTGTCACCATGGGCCATGGACATCCACATGGCCTCCAGAGGTAACATGGCCCAAAGACATCATGATCTAATAGTTTCAATGTTCTGTTATTTAGTTCCACAGATTTCAATTTTTTTTCTGTCCATCAGACAGCATGCCTGCCTTCACCACATGACCTTGCTTATTCATAAATTCTTAGGAACCTCACCTCTAACTTCCTCCAACATCACCTTGTTGAAAAATTCCAAACTACAAAGAATTATAGACACACTTCAGTCTCTGCATCTTTAGGTCAAAGCATCTAAAATGATACACATTGGATTTAATTTCACTTTCCAGAGGGACAATTTCACATATATTTTATTCAAATGTTTCTCTGTCTTCTTGTGATAAAGTCTACTTTGGTCCTCTTTTTAATTTATGGAGTATACTCTCCTATAACTGTGTTTAATCTTTTACATGGCTGGCAGGAGTATGTTTTCTGTCTTATTGTAACAAATGCTAAAGTTGTTTATTATGCATTTTCTTTCTAAAATCTACTTGAAATGATAAACATGAGGCTGTTTTACTGATTTTAGTGGAATTATACTCTTCTGCTAGATAATGAATACCACGTGTGATTCCTTGCTCCTCCTTATAGAAGGCTGAGCTGGGCCCACATCTCACACAGGTAAACACATTACATTGACTATTTCTACACTTGTAATAAAATGGCAGCTGTTACTTCTTTTGTCTATAAAAATCAAAAGAAACCTGGAATTTTCTTTGATAAAATTGTTCATATTTCT
>CABHPP010092959.1:0-11432 GCA_902168425.1 Peromyscus attwateri | reverse complement strand
CAGTTACTATGGTGGTTCCTCAAAAATGAAAGACAGAATCCCCCAGTCCCCGGTCACCCTGCAGTTCTGCCTCTGGGTCAATATTCAGAGCAATTGAATTCCAGGTGTCAAAATGACATTTGTGTACTAGAGTCACAGCATTCTTATTCACAATGGCCAGAAGGTGGAAATAACCCCAAGTGTCAGTGAAAGGCTGAAAAGATAATGCACTGTCTTAAATGGCAAGGGAACTCTGACAGACCAGGAGGACAGAGAACATTAAAAAGATGAGTACTTGAGTGAGCTGCCTGGAGTGGTCACATGTTGTAAAAAGTGGAAGGGTGGCGGCCTAGGCTTAGGGGAGGGTTCAGGAGGAACTATGCCATAACTATCAAGGTTCAGATCCACAAAATGAAAAGCCTTGGAGGCTGGTTGTACAACAGCGTAACACTGTGCAGCTAGCTCTTCACTAAAAATTGGTTAAGGCGGCAAATTTTATGTTACCCGTATTTTACCACAATAAAAAAGAAGCTTACAGAAACTATATGCAAGCTCTGTTATGGTGTGTGGTGGGGGTTGGAAAAGGGGCTCAGTGGTTAAGAGTTTGAACTGCTCTTTCAGGGGACCCAAGTTTGGTTCATAGCATCCCGGCTGAGCGGCACACAACCACCTGTAACTCCAGCTCCATGAGATTTGGTACCTTCTTCTGGCCTCCATGGATGCCTGCATGCATGCGGTGTACACACACACACACACACACACACACACCACACCACATATAAAAAGAAAAGACGTCTTCAGCATAGTGCTTGGCGACAGTTGATAAACTCTGCAATGCATATACTTGTGGATTTGAAGCAACTTTCAGAAGCATGCTTTGACTCAAAATTGTTGGCTTTTTCCTTGAAGTATATGTTTTCAAGTTGGGTTTGTGGGGGATATACTGGACTTCAGCACGGTCTGTAGAAAACATGAGAAAGTAAAAGAACTTCACCTGTGCAGTCCTGCTTCACACAGGTTTTATGTAACATATAAATACATAATATATAAATATATGTGTACATATGTATTTTTTTCTTACATCTTAAAGGCACAGATGTACATAATGAGTTGAGTACTATCAGTTGGCAGGCATTAAGAGCCAAATGTACAGCACTATACATTTCACAAATAAATTCTGGAAAGATTTAAAATTGTATTCTGTCAAGTTTCTGTCAAGAGAGAGGTTTGGAGTTTGGTTATTTTATACAGTCTCGGGTAAGCCTGGAGATGCACAGATCCCCGAGTCCTGTCTCCCAGCATATGTCTGGAAGGTAGCTAACATTCATGTAAAGACAATCCACGCAAAGTTCTCAGAAGACAACTAGGAAGTGTGACGTCATTAGTTTCCTTGGCTAGAAAAGGCCTTGAAATTCATCAGGAATTTCCCTTGATGCAGAAGGGAGGGCTGGGGACCTTAAAGACAGGAAGGGGACCCCGGGCATCCAGGTGGGTTCCCTCAAGGACTTTGCCGTTTGTCCTTGCGCTCGGTGTGAAGAGCAGTGCTCCAGAAACAGCAAGACTGCTGACTAAAGTATGAATACTTGTGGGAGGAAGAAATTCAGCGACGACGGCCATCGCCGTGGTGTTCTTAGCAACGCTCATCAGCTTTCAACTCCAGGAACACGTTGATAATTAGTAATTTTTTTTTGTACCTTACAGTTTTCTGTTTCTTTCTCTTGGAGAAAAGCCAATCCTTATGTGTATGAGAGAAAATTAAAAATTTTACTATTGCTGTGTGTCGATGTGAATCTATATATTTTTACATTTACACATCGATAAAATAGTTGAGTCAGGATCTGTGTATAACCACTAGCTTATAATTCCCATAACTGACGCAGCTTAATTAAGGTTTTGACATGACAATTGGGTGATTGACAGGCCATTATGCCTTTGTCGCTGTTCCCGTATAAAACCTTTCCGTGTGAGACAAATCCCTGCCTCAAGTTAGAAGAAGAGGAAAACACCTGTAAAATGTCGTGCTTATTTTGAAATTACATTTATTTCTATGTTCTGTTATTTTCAGAATAGAATTTTCTATTTTTGTGACTAACTAAGGTTTTATTTGTGCTAATTCCATAGTTTGAGATCACAAGGAATAGATTTTTTTTTTTAGACTTCAGATTCACTTCAGATCCTGCTGTGGTTTGAACATGGAATGTTCCCCACAGGAACATTTGTGTGTATTTGAACACCGGGACTTCCGCTGGTATCACTGTACGTGGGATGTGGCGAAACCTGAGGAGGTGGGGCTTCTCTAAAGGAAACAGGTCTCTAGGGTGGACCTTGCAGTCCTAGCCTGGCCCCACTTCCTGCCTCCTTTCTGCTTCCTGACTGCGGGGGCTGTGGGCCATCGTGTGAAGGTCCCACTGCTGTGCCCGCCCTGGTAGGATGGACGCATTCCTTGATCTGTGAGCTAAAAACAACCTTTCACCCCCGAGATTGCTTCTTAGCAGGTGTTTGATCACCGCAATAGAAAAGTAACTAATTGCATCCTATTCATCTGGTAAACTCCCTGTCTCTCCAGGCTTGCCTGCTCGTTCCCTTCTGTTAATGTCTACTCAGAGACGAAAAGCAAGGTACTGCACGTTCTGCAAGGCTCTGTGCGGGTTGCAGAGATTGATAAATGTGCTGTTTGCAGAGATTAATAAATGTGCTGTCTTCCTGGGAGAGAGGGTTCCTGTTTTGAAAAGGGGCCATTTAAGGTAGAGACTCACTGTTGGCGAAGTTGAAGGAATTATCTGAGAAAGGGAAGTGTGCAAAAATTATTTCGTTGTGATGGTCTGAGCCTCTAGTAAGAGGGAGCCATGCATGTGCGGGCTTCCATGTTTGAAGATGGCTATTTCCTCTCACACTGGACTGTACTCTCAACTGGGTTTTAAACTTGAAAGAAATTGTCTCCATGGAGCCCATCATGATATATATGCCAGTAAAAAAGGAGAAGAAAAGCAAGAAAGAGTTGAAGGCATACTGTTAGACAAAACAAGACAAACAGATAAAACCCAACGCAGTGGGAAGCTGCCTTTTCCTCAGAACACTGAAGCCACCACACTGCCGCTGTCTAGCTCCCCGCACCCAGAAAGCCCTTGCAGTCTGCGTCTGGGATGCTCTGTGGAATGCCTCCCCCACCCTTCGCTCTGGAAGTGCTCAGGATCGCCTCTGTTCCTCAGGGAGCTGTAACTTCACAGCAGAATTCACAGTGTGGGTTTATTTTCATCTATTGTGTGGGCTTCTCCCGTTCCGTCTTCGGTTCTGGGAAATCGTCTTGAGTTATTTCTTCCTTCTGTGTGCTACACTCATCCTGTTTGGTACCCTCATTGTTTGGATGTTGGGCCTCCTCTCGTATTTGTCATCTCATTTTCCTGTTCTTGCCACCCGCCCCCCAGATTCTAGCATCTTGTCTTTTTCATTTTGCTTCCTAAGAGATTTCTTGACTTTTATTTCGCAACCTTTCTATTCTTTCCACTTCCCTTGGGTAAATACACAAACATGTGTGTGTGTACACACCGTTTCCTGTGATGGTTATCATACTTCAGCATCTATGTAGACTTTGTTTTAATACTCCCTAGGGATGCAAAGAAAGCCCCTGTGTGCATTCAACACACACACAGCTTCTTATGAGCTCTTGCTCATCTATCTCTACATTGCTTATATCTAGCACAGTGTGTCAGTGAAAGCTATGTGAGTAGTGGCTGTACTGTATTGTTTAGGGAACAATGCCATGAAGGAAACATGCATTTTAAGTTGTGTTAAAAATGTTTTTTTTTTCCAGAATATTTTCAATTCGAGGTCAGTTGATTCCATGGATGTGGAACCCACAGACACACACAGACGTAGGCATGCAAGTGCCTGCACACGCGCGCGCGCGCGCGCACGCGCGTGCACACACACACACACACACACACACACACACACACACACACGAGTATACCAGACCAAGAGCCTCCTGAAGCTGCTTGAACTCTCTGTGCAGATGAGGTTTGTCAGCTGTGAGCTGTGTTTTATTCTGTAACCTGACTAGGTTTTTGTTGACAACTTCTGACAACTTCTGTGCTCCCCCCACCCCCCCAACTTGGTCAGGTCCCCAGCAAAGGACCTTCCAATGGCAAATTGTATTTCCCGTGGAGATCTGTTGCATAGCAAATCTAGGGAACTGGCTTTATTCAAGTTTACACAGGGCTCCTTCTCTGTCTCCAGTTATTTCTGGGTCTTTTATTCTAGACATTCTCCTTTTGACCCTCTCCAGAAGAAGCCCCCAGTCTTGTTCTGCTGTAGGAGAGACACCTCTGGGGCAAAGCAGAGTTGAAGAAGGAGGAGTGGGGATGGCGGGTGCCGGTGGGGGAGGAGGATGGAGGTTCCGAAACAGATCTTCACCCAATGCTTTCGCTTCATCCTTGCTCAGCCGCTCAGAGGTAGCTCTCGAGCCATTTGGGGATCGTCTGTTCAAGTGGGCTGGCTTTCAGCGATTCCCACTGCCGCCGTATGGCTGTACTAAGTCGGTTCACATTTGTCCATCTGCTTCGTCACTTGGAAATGTTGCAGCTTTGGTCTTCTCTTGCTTTTGTTGAGCCTCAAAATTTTATGCCTTTTTAGAAACCTCTCTGCTGGAACTTTGAAGACATGGGAGTCCATAGAGCAAAGAAACCTGTGAAAACCCAGCAGTTTTAAATACAGAATTTGAAAGATTAAAAGTATACTGTGAGTTAATATTGTAAATTAAACATTAGTAGTTAAAATCTAGTTGCTGCCGGGCGGTGGTGGCAGCACACACCTTTAATCCCAGCACTGGGGAGGCAGAGGCAGGTGGATCTCTCTGAGTTTGAGGCCAGCCTGGGCTACAGAGAGAGTTCCAGGACAGCCAGGGGTACAGAAAGAAACCCTGTCCCGAAAAACAAAAAACAAAACAAAATAAAACAAAAACAAAAACAAAGCAATTTGGTAATACGTGATTACAGTTGTGCTGTATTTTAAGAGACAATTCTTTGGGTAACATCCCCCCAAATAAGACCCTTAAGTGTGGCCCTTCCAGTCTCCCTTTTCTATCCATTTTTAGCTTGGTGTTGTTTTCTTTGTGATCTACGTGTAGTATTTCATCAGTCTAAACAATTTGCTGATTCCTTTCAGTAATATGTCTTTGTGGAAGCAATGGTTGCGTGAAACTACTGTGGGCTGGGATGGACCTGTGTAGGTCGCCTTTTGTCACTACTGTGTATTTAACATTGAGCTCCTCATCTTTTCATCCCCCCCTGGTTCATAGAATGACAGATTTGTAAGTAACCTTAAAGGTATTTGTGTCCCTGGCTCTTTACTGGCCATTTCTAGCTCACCTTGTCTGTGTTTTTTTATTCCTTTTACCAAGATTTGTTAACGACTTCTTTGTAATGTCTCCAGTCTGTCCATCCATTTCTAGCATCTCCACACTTTCCTTCAGACCCTCCTGTGTGGTGTGTATTGTGTATCACTCAGGATCTTAGGGCAGCCTAAAGGACTGGTCAGTACACACTTGGGTTGACGACCTGGGACAGCAGAGAGTAGCCGGGTGTGATTTAGTAACACCGATGTGTAAATGCTAGCGCTGAGGGCAGCTTCACTGTTTGTGAAACAGCTCTAGTTAGCAAGGGCAAAGCATAATGTTTTATTTATTAAGCAAATATTTATTGGGGTCAACTATGTGCCAACAACCTGTTTTGCGGCTGGATATAGAAATGACCAAAATATGAAAATCCCTGCCTTCATAGGTAGGGACCCTAACTAGACAAATATGTTGATGGTGCATGGTGGTCAAAGGTATTGAGTGAATAGGAAAAGGACAACCAGACAGATTGGTGGAATTGGGCCTTTGACCCTAATCTGAAGTTTAAGGATTTTCCCAGAACCCACAGAAGCTACAGAAGTTCGTCATGGGGTCTAGGAGCACTTACTTGGAAACGTATTTTATTGTGTTGTTTTATTTATTTATATGTTTTTGAGACATTGTCTCTTCTTGTAGCGCTGGCTGTCGTGGAGCTTGCTATGTAGACCAGGCTGGCTTCAAACTCGCAGAGATTCACCTGCCTCTGCCTCCCGAGTTGTTGGGATTGAAGGTGGGCGCCACCACACTAGGCTGGGAATGCATTTCTTAGTATGCTTTGAAAGCGCTGGAGAACAGATCACGGGCAAACCGTGCAGCCACAAGTTCATACTTGGATGCCACCCACATGGCAGACTTATTTGTGACACTGTGTAGCTTATGTTTGGGCAAAGGCTTAGATTTCAGCCCAGCTTTGTTTGTATTGATTGACTTTGCAAGGATGAGCTGGCTCATTTTAACCTAAAGAGGAATGGACCGAAATATCTTACAGATCTCATAGACGGAGAATTCGATGCCAAACTAATTTGAAAATCTTTTTGCTCCCAGATTACCACTGTTGCTTTCTCACCATGTTCCGTCTTTCTCTCTCCTCTCACTGACACTCCATTACTGGAGAGACTCATTTTTGTTTTTGTTTGATGGTCTGAACTGTCCTGGAACTCACTCTGTAGACCAGGCTGGCCTCGAACTCACAGAGACCCGCCTGCCTCTGCCTCCCGAGTGCTGGGATCGAAGGAGAGACTCTTCTTGAAGGTTGAACTAAATGCTTTCGGCCTTGACCCTGTTGTTGGAGAAAGGGGCTAAGACACCAGCTGTGGCTCTCACAGGGAGCTTTGAGGCTAAGCCAACCTGCACTTCCTTGTCATTGTCTTCTTCGTGCTCCATTTTCACCCCTGTCACTTTGCCCCGAACTTTTAGGATCTTCCTGTAACTCCTGCAGCCAGCCCCTCACCTCTACCGATTCCTGCTCTTCTCCCCTGCTGGAGTGTATTCATGCTGTGTGGTCCCATCTCTTCCCATCCCTAGTGTACGTATACTTTGCTGATTAATTAGGCTCTGAATATATGCATATTGTTTCCCAAGTCCAGATTGTCTTCTTTAGTTCATTCATTTAAATTCTTCACATTCTTTATAGACAGTTCTGTAGGATGTGTGGTTAAAGAAAGCCTTTTAGAGTTGGCCATGGTGGCTCACCCCTGTAATCCCAGCACTCACAAAGCTAAAGCAGGAAGATTGCTACAGTTTGGGGCCAGCTTGGGCTGCACAGTGAGCTCCAGGCTAGTCTGGGATGCACAGTGAAACTGTCTCAGAAAACCAAAAACCCAAACAAAAGAGACAATTTCTTGGAAGAACAATTCAGCATCAAGGTGGACTGAAGCTGGCTGAGTCATTTGATTAGTGGAGAGCATGGCTGTCATTGGCCAAGTGTGTCTGTTTAAATGCAAGCCAGTGAGCAGAGTACATCGGAAAATTCAGATTCTGTGTCACCCCTCGAGGTCCCCAGTGTTCACTCCAGTAATGTAGATAAGGATCATCTCCATGCTACAGAAAGGCCTCGTGGGCAGGCCTTGACACAGTGTGACGGTGGAGAGCGCCAGAAAGAGTGGTTTGATGAGTGAAGGGTGCTGTTGAGCATGTACTGTTGGTTTTCGAGGCCAGCGCTGGCAGGTAAAAGGCAGGAGGGGGACAGTGACAGCCAAGTGAAAGGAGATGAGAAGGAGAGAATGAGGAGGACTGGGGGTGGGGGAGGACAGAGGAGGAAAAGAGCATTCCTGAAGGCAAATTAAAAAAATGTGGAAGTGGAAAGACTGAATCTATTCTAGACATGGGAAGAAGAATATGTAGGAGGAGGAGGTAGACACACTGGATGCTGGGGGAAAAAAAACTGTAACAGGATGTTGAAATAGGTTTCATTCTGCCTCAGTTTGGGCTGAGGTCCCAAAATGCTGCAGACAGAACAGTGTGTGGTAGCAACACCCACACTGCTTAGCAAAGGCTTGCAGCCCCTAGCATGATGCCACCTCCCCCCCCCACACACACACACACATACTCCCCACACCCCGTACCTGGGATGGAAGGAACCCAGTGCTAGGCACGGGCCCAGCTCGATACCTTAAAGATGACATAAAGGTTGAAGAGGCCAAGGTGAGGCTTGAGGGCCAGTCGGACGGGAATGATTCTGGCTCAAGCTGCATTGAAGGCTAACAAGAAGATCCCTTGGATCTCTTGACTTGATCTGCATTCTCTGGAGGCTTCGGAGACACTGAATCCAGACTACAGATGGTAGCGGCGTGACACCTGCCTGCCTGCGGGAGACACCTGCAGGGGACACAGCTGCAGGGACACCTGCCTGCCTGCGGGAGAGACACCTGCAGGGGACACAGCTGCAGGGACACCTGCCTGCCTGGGGGAGAGACACCTGCAGGGGACACAGCTGCAGGGACACCTGCCTGCCTGGGGGAGAGACACCTGCAGGGGACACAGCTGCAGGGACACCTGCCTGTCTGCGGGAGACACCTGCAGGGGACACAGCTGCAGGGACACCTGCCTGCCTGCGGGAGAGACACCTGCAGGGGACACAGCTGCAGGGACACCTGCCTGCCTGCAGGAGAGACACCTGCAGGGGACACAGCTGTGTTTTTGTTAATAACTCGGGTCTGATTTCCATGGGCCAGGGAGGGCCTGGTGGTGAGCCCTTGATGCCAAGTCCAGTGAGACCGGCACAGGGTGCTGGGGCTAAGCCTCAGAGGCAGAGGCAGCGTGCTCAGTGATGATTGGGAGAACCTTCTGGAACCCTGGGAGTTACAGCCTATGACTGTCGAAACAACAACAGGCCCTATAGGAGGAGTGAGATCCTTTGATTAATGAAGTGAAGGGAGAAGCTGACAGTGCCAAGAGAAGACACCTGCTGTGTGTGGAGTAGCTGGCAGGTGGGGGTGGGGTGAATAAAGTCCTGAGTTTTAAGTCTAAATTGTCCCCCTGTTGAAAGGTAAATGTTTTTTGCCACTAGAGGTGACCAGAGGACTTCTGATGGTTTTCAGTTACTTGTTTTGATTTCATGTGTTTCACAAGTGTTTGCATGTATGTGTGTGTACTGTGTGTGTGTCAGGTGCTGGCCGAGTCCTGAAGAGGTCAGCAGACCTTCTGGAACAACAGGTGGTTGTAAGCCACTGAAGTCAGAACTCCTGGAAGAGTAGCAAACTCTCCTAAGTGCTGAGCCATCTCTCCAGCCCCTGGTTCCCCCCTCACCCCCACCCCCTCCCACCCCAGTAACTATTTTTTGTGTTTGGAAGTGATGGATGCTGTTTCTTTTTTTATTTCTATCCAAATTATTTTTGTTTTTAAAAAGTATCTGGAGGGTCTCACCATGCAGCCCTGGCTGGTCTCGAACTCACACAAGTCACCACCATTGCCAGCAGCAGAAAGGGGAAAGCAGGCCGGTGAGGTAGTGTCCCACGGCCACCAGTAAGGGAGATTAGGAAATGGAGTTTGCCTCCAGAAGGCCAAGTTCAGGGGGCAGGAAAGAGTGAATTATGGTGGGCTGGTAGCAGTTTCTTCCTCACAGAGGTTTCTTCTCTCTGCTGTGTGTAAGGACTTCATTATTAAACAGAGTTGTGTCTGATGTTGAAAGCTAGTCATCACCCATCTGTAGGCTAGCAAGTTCAAGATCGGCGTGTAGGGCCAGAATCTAGCAAGTACCTTTCTTTTGTTGAAGCGTAATAGGAGAGGGCTGGAGAAGGAGGGTAGTAGAAGATTTGGTGGATGATGGCATCCATTTATCCATCCACCTCTCCACCCACCCATCATCCATCCATCTGTCCGTCCGTCCGTCCATCCATCCATCCATCCATCCACCCATCCGTCCGTCCGTCTGTCCATCCGTGGGGGCACAAGCTTCACAACTCAAGCACCTCCACTGAGGTTCACCCTCGCAACCCTGCTCTGTTAGGACCCTAAGCTTCCAACTTGTGAACATGGGCGCACAGGAGTCCGGGAGGGAACATTCAGATCACACCAGTGACCTGAGGGTTGACTTAAAAAACAAAGGAAACGAAACCAGATGTCCTTTTGGAAGTGAGTGACAAATTATCTTCTCAAAGCCTAGGTGGACTTTGATTCTGCTGTTCTGAGGTATCTGTGTAGACAGAAACCTGTTCCCTGGGTGCCACTGTTGGGTAGCCTTAAGCCTGTGGTGATACTCTTCAACCTGGCCTTTCCAGATATTTTTGGTCACACCTCTAAACGAGTAAGGGTTATACATAGGTAAGATGAATCTAGATGTTAAAAATATTGTTCAGCATCCAAACTGTAAGCTCTAATTTCTCATTACATCCGTGGGGTCAGGCATCTTGTGTGTGGCTCTAGGTTAAGGGTTGAGTAGGTCTTGCCTTATGGTTGGTACTTGGCATGCACGTGTCTATGGAGGTGTAGCGTATAGCACATTCATGAGTAGCAACTAAGCCTGTTGTTTTCCCTCTGCACTCATGGATGTGCCTAACTAGGCATCCAGTTGAAATAATCTTTATTAACTCCACCTTCCAAGGGAAATGTCCAGAGAGGATTTCTTGGCTTTTCACAGGAGGCCCGAGGGAGGGAAGGATGGACGGACAGAGGGAGGGAGGGACAGAGGGAGGGAGGGAGGGTGACGGGAGAAGAGGAGGAGGATATGGTTGAGAGCATAAGTCTCTATCTAGGGTAAACATACCCTTCGTGTGCCAGTGACCTGTAAGAGTCTAATATTTGTCATGAATGGAGAGCATGTGAATTGCACAGAGCACGGGATTGCAGATGGGTGAGCTCTGCTGGGGTGACATTTGGAAGAGTAGGCATGGAGACCAAGCTTTTAAGTGAGGCCGTGAGGAAGAAGGAGCCCCGGGGAAGAGCACTCTGGCCTGTGGAAAGGCAGTGACAGAGAGATCCCAAGAAACAAAGAGACCATGCTCTGTGTGGCCCGCAGCCTTAGCACTAGGACCGGTGTTGCAGGCTGACCTGGAGTGAGGCAACAGTTCTGGGTCACAGGAAATAAGTCAAGAGAGTTGATTAGAGCAGGGCATATTTGGTAAGGAAGTTATGGTGTTTTTTTTTTTGTTTTTTTTTTTGTTTTGTGTGTGTGTGTGTGTGTGTGTTTATGTCCGTGTGGCTTTTGAGAGCAGTGGTACCTTTTCTGGGGTGGTAGGGCTTGAGTGAGGTCTGTTCACTCAGGGAAACAGCTCTGTGAGGGACAGGCTGTGAGGACCAGCTATAGATGGGGAGTAGTGGAGCAAGAGAGGTTGTTTTCTTGGATTTGCTCTGTAGGCCTTGAGGATGGTGTCCACAGGAGCTCATTGCTTGTTGGAGAACACCTGGTATGGCCCTAGTGGAGAGCCCAAGACCGGAGCCTTTAGAATCCCTCTTTGGGCTCACAGGCATGGGGGACCAGGGGTATTTTGGTCTGTTGTCTAAAATCAGGCTTTCTTGATGACCCTTGGTTATGGTTAACCTTCAGCAAGATCATGTTTGAGTCTTAAGAATTCCGTCTTACCCCTGCGTTCGTATGTATGAGTAGAGTTGTACAAGGATACAG
>CABHPP010092957.1:14422-44422 GCA_902168425.1 Peromyscus attwateri | reverse complement strand
CTGGCCTCAAACTCTGCGATCCACCTGCCTCTGCCTCTCAAGTGCTTGGATTAAAGGTGTGTGTCACCATGCTCAGCTTGCTTTTTATTTGTTTGTTTGTTTTATTCTTAATCCATTCAGTTAGACCGTGCCTGTTGATTGGGGGATTGGAGTCATTGTTATTATTGAATAAAATTGAATTATTGGATACTCATGAAAAGGTGTGTGTTGATTGCTCTTGTTCTCTTGCAGTTTTTAGCACTCTTTGCAACGTTCTTCAGCTTGATCTTTAAAGCTTCCTCTGAATCTTAAGTTTCTGCTACTATATTGACAGTTCCATGTTGCTCTGTTTGTTTGTGTGAGGGGAGTGTGGAATTTTGCTTTTGCTTTAATACCTGGTTGATCACAAACTCTCTTTGTACCTCCGGCTAGTCTTGAACTCATGAGCCTCTTGCCTCTACCTCCAAAGTGCTGAGGATCTCCCTCCTCGGCCTCCCCCTCCCCGTGTGTGTGTGTGTGTGTGTGTGTGTGTGTGTGTGTGTGTTCATTCGTTACTTTTTGTTTTGCTTTAATAGAGCTGACGTTCTAGCTTTCACTAATCCTTTCTCTGTACCTTTCCGAAGGAGCCGATCCAGCTGACACATTGGCCTGTAGCAGGAATCTTAACAGGTCTTATTAACAAAATCAAACCTGAGGCCAGTTATTGGGGTGAACACTGGAAGATCAGAGAGACAGAACAAGCCACAGCTACCTCACCTGGCCAACTTCTCAGCTGGTCTTGTTTCCTCAGACTGGAAGCTTCTGTGTCCTCATCCCAATGGCTCTCAGCTGAACTGCGGCTCGAAAGCCTGAATGCTTAACCAGCTAAAAGCTTAACCAGGTCAAATGCTTCTAGTTTCTGGTCCTCATGCCTTATATATCTTTCTGCTTTCTGCCTCACTCCCTGGGATTAAAGGCTCACTTTCTGGGATTAAAGGCGTGAGTCACCGTGCCTGGCCGTTTCCAATGTGGCCTTGAACTCACAGAGATCCAGAGGGATTTCTACCTCTGGAGTGCTAGGATTAAAGGTGTGAGTACCACCATTTTCTAGCCTTTGTATCTAGTGGCTGTTCTGTCTCTGACCCCAGATAGGTTTATTAGGGTGCACAATATTTTGGGGAACACAATACCACCACATTGGCCTGTTCACCTCCAAGTTGAGAGAAAATACACCTCTGTGGTATCTTGTTAGGGGGTCTTAGCAAATGAATGCATCCACTCATTGGCTCTGGACGTGTAGTGTAGTGGAGGTTTCTCCGCAGTTAATGCTGCGCTTCAGCTGGGTGGGGCCTAGCTTATTTATCCAGCATCTTTTCAACAGGGAAGAGTGTATTCCCTCCAGTGTAGTGGATGGTTGCTTGAGCCATGCCCTGAAGCACCGCCTCTAGTAAGGAATCAGGTAGCTGTTACACCTGCCTGTGATCCTGAGGTACATGCCCCTGGGGCATGGCCACCGGAGGGGATTCTTAAGACCTAGGATACACATACGAGGCTCTCTCTTTGCTTTGCTACCTCGTGGTTTTGGAAGCTGGTATGGACCAAGGCAGAGCTGGCCAGAGAACCACTTGGACCATGCCTCACCCTTCCAGGATCCTGCAAGAAATTCCTTTATTCTGTCTTGTGAGTTAACCCCCAAATAAATTCCTCTGATCATTAAATAGACTCTATGGATTAATTCCAATACTCCAGGTCCTTCTCATCTGCTCAGATCTCTTGCCCACCTCCAGCTCTGGTCCTCTCAATAACACCATCACTGAGGGAGACTGAGAACTGAAAATACTAAGCTAGCCATGCACAGTGGACCTTCTGTCCTAACTGTCCCATCCTAAGCCTGTTCACCACCCTGCCGCCTCACCCCTGCTCTCTGTGTTCTGAACTGGTTCCATGGTGCCTGCCTGATCTGAGAAGTTCCAGAGCCTTTGTTCTCATGGCGTGTGCTACTTTTCCTATAACATACTTGCCTTCCCACCATGATAGATCATCTCTACCTCCGCCATTTCTCTTGGAGTTCCATTTCTATGATTTCCTATTCTTTCACCATTGAAAAATGGTCCTATGCTGGTATCAGCATCCATTTGAGAAGGACACTCAAAACATAGCTCTTACTTTCCGCAAGCCTGAATCTTTCTGACAGAGATAAATAGGTTACAGCGCACACACTGAAACTTGAGCTCTGTTGCTTTTCAAGCCTCCAATCCTGAGCTCTCTTTCTTATAGGCCACTGTACTCCATGTTATTCTTGAACACACCGTAGAGAGCCTCATCTCCTGGCTGCTGACAGTTACTGTTTCTCAGTTTGGGGAGAAGTAAGCATACCGTTTTGTAGCTGCTGTTTGCTCCAACACTGACTCATGTTCGTTCTATTTGGTTGACTTCACGAAATATCATCCATTTACAGAAGACACGTTGAGTAAGAAACAGATAGTTACATTTCCAGTGAGTTGCCCATGACCAAATGGTAACTTCTTCCTTTCTTCCCCTCTAATGACAGCATTTGCCGTCTCATCTGAGTGAGCTTTCCAAATCTTTATACAAAAAACAAACAAACAATGATGCACTTCCCTAATGTGAGGAGTTAGCAGGGACTAGGCAGCCAGGGCAGAGGTTGAGAAGCGCGCATGCCCACATAGCGGCTGGAATGTGAAAAGAGACACCACCACCACTCTGCAGCTGGATGACATCTGCTTCACCTTTGTTATCTCCGCAGGTCATGGACCATCAGGATGGAGGAGATGATGTAATGAGAGAGGAGAGGAGAGAGTTGGAAGAGAAAAGGGGACCAAAAGAAGGGGGAGTGCAGGGGCACTATACAAAGACTGGCCCAGAGATCACTTGGAGGTTCCCCAGCTCTGGAGGCCCACCATGGTTTCTGCTTGCTTCCATGAACACTTGCATTTTCTTTGAGCAATTACTCCACCCATTCCTGAACACCGAATTCTTTGTTCACCTTTGGAAAGAACCCAAACCCCTAGACAGCCAACCCTGGGCTCAAGGGGAATTCACGCTAAGCTGGCTGCTGACTCTATTTACACACAAGCTCCTGTCGGACCGTGACAGGTGTCCCAAAGCGAGCTTCTCTCCTCTGCAGCAGTACTTCTCAGAGGCATTCTCAAAGGCTGATGCTGGGCAGTCCTCAGTCTGTCCATTTTCAGGACCGACTTCCTGGCCACTGAGAATGCTTGTTTTTATGACCGGCACCTCAGGCTGATCGCTCTCCCATTCTTTTGTTGTTGTTGTTTTTGTTTTTGTTTTCCTGTGATGGGGTGAGTGGCTTTGGAGAAGTAAAACTTCCACTGGACACATCAGTCACTGATCTGTGTGGAGGAGAGCTGTGCGTGGAAGGCAGATGCGGAACATGGGGTGTGGGTAGAAGGCAGAATGTTCTGTGGACTCATGCTCTCCCCCCTGAATTGATAGCTCCCTATAGAGAGAGGAATAGCTAACAAGGGTTCGGCAAAATACATCTTCCACGGAGACACTCCTCTGCCTTCTAGTTCTGCTAGCACGGTCATAAATACAAGACATGCAGTAGCAGCCCACTCCTCTTTTCTCCCTCTGCTCCTTGCAGCCAACCCAGCTCTGAAATCCTTGCCTCTGCAGACACTGCTGTGGTAGAGGGAGTGGGGGAGCGGTGGGGCTTCTAGCTCTAATCACGACACTAATTCCCCGTGACTACCTCAACAGTGTGTGAGCCTCAGTGTCTTCAGATCTCAAGTGAGAACATTCGAACATTTTTTTCTGACTCGAGGCAATTCACTTTTAATTTTTTTAGTTGTCTTTTTAATACATTTCGATGTTTATTTATTTGGTTGGTTGTTTGGTTTTGGTTTTTTAAGATAGGGTTTCTCTCTGTAGCCCTGGCTGTCCTGGAACTCGCTTTGTAGATCAGACCAGCCTCAAAGTCAGAGATCAGTCTGCTTCTGTTTCCCGAGTGCTGAGATTAAAGGTCATCATGCCTGGCTTAGTTTATTATTATTATTATATAATTATAAAATTTGTTCATTTTCTTTCCCCTTCCAAATCCTCCCATACATCCATCCTTGCTCTCTTTCAAAGTCATTCCCCTTTTTCCTATTAATTGTTATTGCACGCATATATGTGTATACACATATATTCCTCATCATAATCTGCTTGGTCTGTATAATGTTGTCTATATGTACAGAAAATTTGTATTTTAAATCTCTTATCTGATGGAACCTCAACTGTTTAATATTCCCCATGAGTCAACTAACTTGAGACATTCACACTTCTCCCCTTCCACAGAAATGGAATTTGGATGTCTTGATATCTCAACCTACAGGTTGTAATCACAGCTGCCTACGATAGAGACCTCTATTGTTTGAGTAAAAAATCGTTTCTTGTTTTTTCCATTTCAAAGTGTTTTTTTTTTCAGTAGACAATTTGGGTTATCTGTTTGGCTACCATAATATATTAATTAGGACTGTGTTGTGAATGATAGTCACGAAAGTCAAACTGTCAATAAAAGGAACTTATTATTAGCTTTTCATAAATCTAATCTGTTTACAAAAAAATGAATCTATTAGATATTGGCAGTTTGTACATTTCTAAGCAGCTTATGGACCCAACCTTGGATCATGCAGTCAGGAAAACATCTGGCTGGACCCAGAACTCTTAAACCTACCTGTTCATGACTTAGTATCAAGCATGGGATCGCCTCTGACACTACAAAAGCCAAGTCCGTGGTCCACTCTGTAGACTGCAAATTCTCTCTCTCTCTCTCTCTCTCTCTCTCTCTCTCTCTCTCTCTCTCACACACACACACACACACACACACGTGACCATGTCTCAGAGACGCTGATCTCCAGTTCCCACGTCTTGTGCCTGGTCGGTCTGGGTCACCAGGGAGACCTTTGTGTCTAGGGAGTCTGGGAAACGTACACTTGAGCCTTCTGTCTTCTCGCTCCTGGGGCAGAAGTTATCTGGGTGAGTTGTGAGGCTGTCAGTTCACAGGGCAGGAGAGACACTGTGCAAGACCTTCAGAATTTCATTGCAGCATAAATCTGGCCTCAGGTTCAACTGTGCACTGCATACTTTAGGGAATGGAAAAATTCTATTTCACTGTGTCCTCTGTCCCTCTCGGGATGACTCCTACCGTGGAACACATTAGTAGAACACAGCTTCCGTCAGCTCCAGTTTTCCCTATTATATGGGTGTGGTACTTTAGATGAGAGTGTATCCCATAGACGCAGATGTTTAAATACTTGGTCCCCAGTTGCTGGCAGCTTTGGGGAAAGTTCAGGAGGAGTGGCCTTTCTGGAGGAAGTGTGTCACTGGGGGAGTGGACTTTGAAGTTTCAAAGCCATTCTGCGTTTCCCAGCTCTCTCTGTGCACTGGCAGCTCAAGCTGTGAGCCCTTAGATTCTGCCCTAGTCACCATGGCTGCCATCTGCTGCCACATTCGCCAGCCACGACGAACTCTTATCCCCCTGGCATTGTAAGCCAAGAAACCCTTCCTTCTATAAGTTGCCTTGGCCATGTTCTTTTAACACAACAATACAAGAGTAACTAATACAGAAGGCGGTACCGTGGAGTGGGCTATTGCTGTGACAGATGTGATCATGCTGGGTTTTGTAGAAATGTGGAAGGCTTTGGGACTCTGGGCTAGGAATGTGACTGAACATTACAAATTGAGCTTAGTGGGACATCCTAGTAGAAGCCTGGAAAAGAGCAGAGCTGAGAGCTATGTGGTCTGTGGAGGCCCAGATCAAGAGGTTTCAGAAGGGAGCAATATTAGTAACTACACTACAGACTGATCCTATAATATTTTGGTTTTAAAAAAAAATGGTTGCTTTCTGGCCATGTCCTAAGAACTTGCCTGAGGCTAAAATTAAAAGTAATGAATTAGCCAGCAAATGGTGGTGCACGCCTTTAATCCCAGCACTCAGGAGGCAGAAGCAGGCAGATCTTTGTGAGTTCGAAGCCAGCCTGGTCTACATATCTAGTTTCAGGACAACTAGGGCTGTTATGCAGAGAAACCCTGTCTTGAAAAACCAAAAAAACAAAAAAACAAAAACAAAAACAAAAACAAAAAACAAAAGTAATGGATTAATTTCTTTGGCACAGGCAATTTCAAGATAGCCTATTATTGACTCTGTCATGTGATTCCTAATCACTCTTAGGCAGGTCTACTGTGAAAAGAGCAAACAGGGCAGAAATACAAAATGCACACTTTGGAGAGGAAACAAACATTGGCAAACCTAATGCTGCAGCCAAGGTTTGTGCTGAAAGAGACAAGATTAGTGCCATTAAGAAAGGCCTCCAGCTCAGTATTGGATTAAAGGCAAAGGTGCCCTCGAGGCATGACTCCCCCACCAGCTTATCTTCCAACTCGTCAAAGAGAGGAAAAGGCCTTTTCTGCCCCCCCCCCCAACATTTGCAGTCAAATACTGCTGCAAGGGTCCCAGCGTACATCTCAAGAGATCGGTAGCCAAACTTTGGTGCTGGCTTTAAAATCCTGAAGGATGGGAGAGTAAACAGGTTGTGGAATCTTCCTCCACGGTTTCAGAGAGATGCATGAGGCCAGGCAATATGTGGCGGGGAGTCCCTTTATGAAGGCCCTGAGACAAGAGGCCCTGAGAGGCATTCAGTAAAGCTGTGAAAATGAAGCCTAGGCAGAGAGCTCTTTTCTTCAGCTTGTGCTGTTGGCCTCTTTATCAACAATCAGGTGGCTGTAGGAGTGTGGGTTTATATGTAGGCCCTCAGCTCTATTCCATTGTTCAGTGTGTTTATCTGTATGCCAGTACCAGGTCGATCTTTTGCTATAACTCTGCAGCATTAATTGAAGTCAGGGATGGTAACACCTCTAGCAGTTTTTATCGTTCAGCATCTTTGGTCTTTGTGTGTGAATTTCCTTGTGAATTTCAAGATTTTTTTTTCTATTTCTCTGAAGAATGGTATTGGAATTTCGATGAAGATTGCATTGAATCTGTATATTGATGAAAAGATGTTCAATATCTGGGAAATGCAAATGAAAACTTCACAAGACGCCGCTGCGGGGCTAAAACCAGGATGGTGTCAGCAGGGGAAATGTAAAGGAACTGGAATTCCATGCTGCTTGCTTGAACGCAAAATGCTCAGGCACTACGGGAAAAGCTCACAACATTGCACACACATCTACTCTGTGATGCAGCGGGTCGACTCCTATCTGCTTAACAGAAACAAAGACATATATTCACAAATACTTGTGTGAATACACGTGGCAACTTTGTTTGGCCACCCTCCCCCCAAAATATCAAAATGCCCTTCAACAGGTGAACAGATAACACCATTCATATAGGCTTAGTACAATACTGCCACAGCATGGACTATTACACTGTTGCCTAGCAATAAGCAGCGATGAACCACTGAGGGCACGCCACGGCAAGGATGAACATGAAAAAGGTTACTCTGATTGGAAGAAGCCAGACCCAAAGCCTGTGTACTGCACTGTTCCATTTACATGACACTCCTGAGAAGGCAAGACGTAAGGACAGAGAACTCATCATTGTGGAGCAGAGGATGGAGCAGCAGAGGGGCCCAGCTGCAGAAAGACAGGTCAAGTTTGCGGTTTGGGGGGGGGGGGGTTACATCAGCATTCTGTGTCTGGGTTGTGGCAGCAGTTAAAGCACTATAAACATTCAGCAAAACTCATTAAGTAGAAATACCTTTTTTCTGGTGGTGCTAGGGAATCGAACCTAAGGCATTTCACTGGTCTATGCAAAAGCTCCGGAGTTCATTAAATGCAACACCTAAAAAGGATGGATTTTATTTAATATAAAATGTATCTCAATACATTAATTTTAAGTAGAAATACCCGTTTTTCTTCCCAGAACTCTGTCTGTAAGTCCCGCCTATACCTCCTGCCTGGCTGTTGGCCTTTTTACGGAACCAATCACCATGGCAGATCTTTACACAATTTAATCAAATATCTTGCAACCGTCTTGAGTGTCACCAGAGTATGATCCTGGAGAAGCAGGCTTTCCGGACCCACTGTACATCCAGGGAAGAGCAATCACCTTGATTCTGAAGATGTCTGAGCACAATTCCTCCATGGAAGCTGCTGAGCAGAGAGAACCTGCCAAAACCAAGACTCTTCGACTTAAAATGTGAAGGACATAGCCCCACACACACAGAGACACACTCACAAATTCACACACACACACACACACACACACACACACACACACACACCACCTCTGGCCAAGACTAATGCCTTCTCTAATATAGTTTCAAGACACTTCTTGTCATAAGCCCCCAAAGCCAGGCAAGGCTAAGGACAAATGTCCCTCAAAGGGTCATCTGCTCAAGACACAGATGCTAGAGTTAGGGGGCCCGCCCTGAAGGCAGTGAGATCTCAAGGTTTTAGAAAGGACACTCCAACAGCAGCACCCGCCTGTCTAGAGAGAAGGAGAGGCCTCAAGTGAGTGGGAGGCCCAGGTGCTTGCAGATGCCCACCCAAACCTATCTCACCACAGGGAGCTGCCAAGCTGCTTCAGCTTACTGAACCTGAGAAGTGACTGTCCTGTTCTTCCCTGCCATGATCTCTGGGGAGGTGTATGCAGATGCACTAACACCAACTCTTTTCGTGGGAACTGGTAAAGCAATCTCTTTAAAACCATGCTCACAAGGCTGAAGAGATGGCTCAGTGCTGAACAGTATGTATGGCTTTTCCAGAGAATCTGAGTTCAATTCCTAGCTCCCACATCAGGCGGCTCATAACTACCTGGAATTCCAGCTCTGGGGAGCCAATGATCCTATCCTCCATGGCACCTGCATCCACAGGCATGTTACCCATACACAGGCACAGAAACATTCACATAATTAAAAACAAATATAAATATTCTTTTTGAATGTTCACATTTTGAGCATCAGTAGGGCACTCCTAACGCTGTAAGACCAATGCCCACACTGGCCATGCCCACCTCTGTTCTTTCTGACACTTGGGCCTTCTTCTTACCACATGAAACACTTCGTCATTGGTTGTCCCTGAAATTCCAACTGGTGTCTCTTGATTAAAACCTGACTGGGGTCTGAGATTATAGCCTAGAGCAGTGGTTCTCAACCTTCCTAATGCTGAGACCCTTCAATACCATTCCTCATGCGTGGTGACCTCCAGCCGTAAAATTATTTCATTGCTACTTCCTAACTGTCGTTTCATTACCGTTGTGAATTGTAATGTAAATATCTATGTTTTATGATGGTCTCAGGCAACCCCTGTGAAAGGGTTGTTTGATTCCCCACAAGGGATCTCTACCCCACAGGTTGAGAACTGCTGGCTTAGTGGAAGAATATCTGTACAAAGGCCTGAGTTCAATCCCCAGCACAGGAGAAAGAGGAGGGAAGAACCTGGACACCAGGACCTGTCTGAAAATGACTTTAGTCATTTTCTCAGATGACGAGCATTTGGGATATAAGACTGAATTTCTCTTCCGAGTGTAAATACTTCCCATCTTGGAGGAAAATTCCAAATGGTGTATAAAATCAAATGATTAAAAACTCTGAGGTCCCAGCACTCGGGAGGCAGAGGCAGGCGGATCTCTGTGAGTTCGAGGCCAGCCTGGGCTACCAAGTGAGTTCCAGGAAAGGCACAAAGCTACACAGAGAAACCCTGTCTCGAAAAAAAAAAAAAAAAAAAAAAAAAACTCTGAGGATTTTAGTCCTACCCTGTTTCAATTCCAAAGTGTGAAAACCTGCAGAAGTTAGGACCAGGAGCAAAAAGAGGGCCTCTCTCCCTGACGGCTGATGTGGCTTCCCCTTAGCCTAGCTGTTGGTCCTTGTGGGTCTCTGGTACTCACAGGCCCGCTGGTGCTCATGGGCCTGGTGGTGCTCACAGCCCACTGGTGTTAACAGACAGTGCTTTTACTCTGATTTTTAGGATCTGATCACATTCTTACCTCCCTTTCCCATAACTTCAAGAGTAAGCCTTTGCCAAGCAATCAAAGTCCTTCATCCACATTCAGATGTACACAGTTGCTAACGGTCTGACCACACTCTGTGCTCATACTTACCCTTACCAAGCAGCCCTCCTGGTGCCTGATGCCCTAACACCTGTCTCTGGCCCCTGAGGCCCAGAACACTATGCTCCCTTCTCTGGACCCCACTGGTTTCCCAGCTTCTTGGATCCCATGAGTTTTTCTCTATTTTTCTCTCTGGACACACATCCCCTCCCCTTATCCTGGATCTTATTGGCTCCCTCTCTGTCTCCTTTTTTAGAGTTTTACATTTTACTCCTTTGTAGCTAAAGCATCTAGTGTATTCTTCTTTGAAACCTGGGTGTCAACTCAATGCTCCTGTTCCCAGTTTCACAGAAATGGTTTTCCCTGTCTCCCTTTCTGTCAGACATTTGATAACATAGCCTGACTGGAGACACCCGATCTCACCCGTGCCCTAGTTTCCTGGCCCTAATTCCATGATTGCTCTCATTACCTGCGGGGCCTGTTCTCTCTTCTCGACCCTGTGTAACCCCTGAAGTGAGACCCAGCCTACTTCGTGGGATTATTTTTCTCCTCACAGGAGGAGATCCATGCTGTTACCCACAGTCCGCTGAAGCTGTGGATCCAAGGAAGTTTTACACTCCAGAAACTTGACTAGACACTAGACACCACCATTGCCCAAAGTCTGATGGTTGCTCCCTGGGACCTCACTCTGAGGGAATTGTTCCCAGCCTCTCACACCCTCAAGTCCCTTCCCGTGTCCGAGCAGAGAGATTTCACCATGCTCCACACTGGGCAGATGCTTCTATGTGTCCAAATATACTAATAGATGCTCAACTAAAGTTAGGGTGCCCCCTAGGGGCAGTTTGTGGTACAGCAAGAGCTCCAAAAGCGGCTTCCTTCCTTTACACAGACAATAGTGCCATCTTCTTCAAAACTGGAAATGAATGGGCTTATTTTAATTTAAATTTATTTTAAGTGACACATAGAAGTTTAAAAATCATGTATTCATAGGCTACCACACTGTTTTGAAACATGTACACTGTGTGATGTTTGAAGCATTGTACCCCTGCCCATCTCCTCCACATCTCTAAACATTTCTACATTCTTTGAAGGATTCTGTTTTCTCCTCCACATCTCCCATCAGTGTGTAAGCCCATGACAGTGCTCAGTCTTGGGGACGCTGGAGGTTTTCCTCCATCTTGAGCTAAATGGATGGGGAGCAATCAGGAGGGGCATCCTGGAGGAGGTAACAAGATGTGTGTGTGGCCTTGAAGGATTTAGATTGGCTGCAAAGAAGTAAAGCTGCTTCAGGAGGGGGACCCTGAGGACACGGATCTGTTTCCTTTTGATTCACGGAGGTTAAACCACAAGGCTGGAACTCTCCGCCTAAGGTGCCTGAGTTAGAAACAGGCCTCTTCCCTCCCGCAGAGGGCTGCCAGAGAAAATACAGGCTGCCTGCTTAAACTTGAATGTCAGACAAACAACAAATAAGGTTACACGTGGCTATGAGACCAGTGCGCTTTGGGGAAATATACACGAAAAAAAAAAAAAAACTACTCATTGTTTATCTGAAACACAATCTAAGTCAAATTTAACTGGCCATCCTGGTTTCTACCTTCTAACCCCGGCAGACCCGCACCCCGGGAATTCTAACGTCACATCATTTCAGTAAATGTCACGTCGTTTCTGAGGAAGGGACAGGCTACCTGCCTCAGAGGTAGCAAGGGGACACTGGGACTTGATACTTTTCTATTTCCTTTGTCACCTGCTGGATGATGACCCAGCCTTGTCTTCAGAGGGCATAGCCCATTCCAGAGATGTCATCCTGTTGCATGGTGGCCGGGCAATGTGCTGAGCCTCCACGTCTGCTGAGGGGAGCTGCCCAGAAAGTTCTGAGGTTGAACACAATTTGATGTTTCACTCCAACAAGATGGAACAGACCACTTACGGCTGCTTTAAAGTTCACTTTATGGAAGTGTTTTTGAGAGGACCCAAGCACTATTTGGAACTTGCAAGTCACACAAAGCCACATCCAGTTCCATGAAGAAAAAAAAAAAGTGCCAGTCTTGGCAAAATGGCAGCTCAGGCCATCTCAGCAGCCAAGGATATCTATGCCTGGCTCACTTGAACGACTTCTCACCTAAGGGTTTCAGGGCACATGACAAACACTGATGATTCAAAACAGAGTTGGCCCACTCAGTGTTTATAAACAGCAACATTCGCAAGAGTCCTGAATCTACACTGTTTTCAGGGAAAATAAGGTAAGAGGACTTCCCAGCTGCTGACTCGTGTTTTCCAGAAGGATAGCTTTGACTTCCAAACGATGGCTCTCCACTCTCCGTCTTGGTTTCTCGTTTGCTCCATGAGGATGAGGAGAGTATCTGCCTTGAGGGTTTAGAACTGATTGAAATGGATAATCCCTGCCAAGTGCTTGGTTCATGGCTGGCCCTAACATCTACTGACAAATGACAGTCATTAGCATCATAGTGAGTGGCGTGACCGGCCCACCAAAAGCTCCCCACCCTCATGCCCAGAACCTGTGAGTTTCTCAGGCCTCAGGACCAAAGGGGCTTCATGGAGTGACCACAATTTAAGAATTCTAAGTGGGGCCAGGCGGTGGTGGCGCACGCCTTTAATCCCAGCACTTGAGAGGCAGAGCCAGGCTGATCTCTGTGAGTTCGAGGCCAGTCTGGTCTACAGAGCGAGATCCAGGGCAGGCACCAAAATCACACAGAGAAACCCTGTCTCAAAAAAACAAACAAACAAACAACAACAACAACAACAACAAACAAACAAACAAAAAGAATTATAAACTAGGAGATGCTCCTGGATTTTCTAGGGAAGCCCCATCTAACCACATAAATCCTTTACATCAGAGACCCTTTCATTGCTATGGAAGATACCCCATGCCAAGGAATGTGAACATCCTCTCAACACTGGAAGATTGGGAAGTGGGTTCCCACCCAGGACCACTAGAGAGGAGCGTGGCCTGCTAAGGTCTTGATTTGAAACCAAGGAGGCCTGTGCCAGACTTCCAACCTTGCTTGTTTTTGTTTGTGTATAGTAGTTTGTTTCAGCATCCATAAAAACCTAAAACAATCAGAATCATTGTTAATAAGATTGTGTTTTTTCCAATCAATACCGTGTGTTTCACGTCTTTCGAAGAACATGTGTACACAATGTCTGAAAGAAAACAGGCTTCATAGCACAATGGTTGGAAATTCAATGGTGTCAGAAATATAGGGAAAAATCAGAATGTTTGTGACCAGGGAAATTTTAGAAACAAATTTTTTAAGGTTTGTGTGTGTGTGTGTGTGTGAGAGAGAGAGAGAGAGAGAGAGAGAGAGAGAGAGAGAGAGAGAGAGAGAGAGAGAGAGAGAGAATGCAAGTGCCTGCCATGGCCAGAAGAGGGCACCAGACTCCCTGGAACTGGAGTCAATAGCAGTTCTGAGCTTTCTGATGTGGGTGCTGGGAACCAAACCGGTCCTTTGAAAGAGCATCAAGTGGTGTTAACTGCTGAGCTACCTCTCCAGCCCCAAATTTTAGAACTGTCCTAGGGGAAAAAAAGAATCATCAAATATCCATGATGAAAGGATTTTCAGTCATTTTCAAGGTAAATGCCCAACAATAGGATACTTGCTCAATTATAACATCCAGAATATAGAAAATTGTGTAGTTTAAAATGCTGAAAAGACATAATTAATCACATTCAATTTTCACAATACTGAGTGAAAGAAACAAAACACCCAGTTCTATGTGGATGACAAGTTCCTTCTTCTAAGAAGACAAAAGCAGAGTGTGGCGTCCATGGAAAGTCTCTGAAGGGGCCAACAGCGAACTCTTTGAGGTCTGACCCTTCAGCTTGATGATTCCTACACCAGTTTTTGTACCGGGGCATATTTTATGTCACGGCTTCATACTGCACGCCAGGAACAGTGGCCCTGCTGTCACTTTGCAAGCCCTCTCCTAGAGACCTACTTCCGCCAGCAAGGCCCCATCTCCTACAGGCTTAGCACACTTCAAGTGAGTGCCACAGGTATGGAACCAACACGCAAAACACGAGCCCTGGGGGATATTCATGTTTCAAAGTATTACAGCTGGAATATTTCCTACCATGGTCTTGTAATACATCAGATTT
Source organism: Peromyscus attwateri (assembly GCA_902168425.1). Lineage (NCBI taxonomy): Eukaryota > Metazoa > Chordata > Mammalia > Rodentia > Cricetidae > Peromyscus > Peromyscus attwateri. The sequence goes on along the minus strand of CABHPP010092957.1, from coordinate 30,332 downwards.
GGGGGACATTTTTATTAAAAGGGGAGTCCCTGGGAAGTGCAAAATGAGTCAATGAGTTGAGTGGAAATGGGATCCCACTGGGAAAGTCTGTGGGGCCACAGGAGCATGGGGGAGGGCTGCAGCCTTCCCTTCTGGGATGTGGACATGGGTCTCAGGGTCAAAAGAGAACGCAGGATGAAGCAGCTGGGTGATACTCATCATGCTTAGTTGTACTGATTTTTCTAAATGCTCAACAGAAGGCCTGGAGGGGGTGCTGTTCTGTGGCCCCTCTGAAAGTGCAAGCGCCATGTCAGGGTTACCAGACTGAAGGAACCTCTGCCTCACAAGTTAGCAAGCCTGTTCTGAAAGGTTAAGATCTCTCAATGAAAGCAGCCCAGTCACTCTCCTCACCGGCCACCCTTGTTCAAAGCAGAGCTCCGTTTCTTGCTGAGAGCAGGGGCATCCTGGCACTCGGGGCACTCCATGCTGTGCAGTTCTGAACGTAGGCTCCCTGCACACTCTACACTGTCTACCAGCCATCACCAAGCAGCCACGGAGCAAGTACTCCGAAGCAGGAGGGACCCAGTGTCCCCAACCACCCGAGGACAGAGCGAGCGCACTGAATCTGGTTTTCTCAAGCTATTTCTTCTGAGGGGACAGGAGTAAAGACTGTCTTAGGGCTAAACTCATTCCTTTCCCAGTTTTGGGAGGTGTATACAGCAGCCATGAGCTTTTACAGTTCTTCCTGCTGGCAGAGCTCAGGGGCACAAGATCAACTCCTTCTATTATATAAACAGGCACATGCTTGGTGTCTGAGTTGTTAAAAGCTACCAATATGAATAAGAAGTACAGGTTGCTTCAGATACTGCCACCCCCAGAGTCAAATGAGCCCCAGGGTGTTGTGGGTATGCACGTGGCCCTGGACAGAGCGGTTATATGTGGCTACCCAATGCTTCTGCTGGTTTTTGGTCTGATTTGGTGACCATCCTGCCTGGGGCTGAGCTCCAGTATGGCAGCTGCAGCGGTGTGTGTGGATGTGGTTTGTCTCCACCCAAGCTCTTGTGGGAAATTGGTTGCAACATAACAGGATTAGGAGGCATGGCCTTGAAGAGGTGATTAGGTTGGTGAGAGGCATTAATGGCTCTTGTGAGGCTGGTTCTTGCAGAAATTGATTCACCCCCTGAGAGTGAATTTTAATGTGTGTGCAGCTTTCTTGATCTGGTGGTTTGAATGAGGAAGACTCCCATAGGCTCATATGTTTGAATGTTTGGTCCCCAGTTAGTGGAACTATTTGGGAAGAATTAGGAGGTGTGGCCTCATTGGAGGAGGTGTGGATTTGTCGGATGTGGACTTGTTGGAGGAGGTGTATCACTGGGGAGGGCTTTGTTTCAAACAGCCCACACCAGGCCCAGTCTCTCCCTCTACTGCCTGCCTGTAGATCAGGATGTAAAGTTCTCAGCTACTGCTCCAGCACTATGCCTGCCTGCCTCCTACCATGATGATCCTGGATTAACCCTCTAAAACTGTAAGCAAGCCCCCAGTCAAATGCTTTTTGCTGTAAGTTGCCATGGTCATAGCATTTGAGCTGTGATGACCTCTCCCCCTCCCCCATCTGCCTGTCAGAGATCTTCACCATCGCCTTCTGTGGCTGGAGTACACATGTCCGTCTCTGGTGTGTTTTGGTGGCCCCAGGGGTGGGGAGTACCCAGCCAATTCTTACCTTTTCAGTCCACACTGTTTTTAGATTCTAAGGGACAGACTTTCTCTATCTCATGGTTCAATGTGATGTTGGCAATGAGATTTTTGTAGATTCCTTTAGCTGATCAAGGAATTCCCTTCCACCCCTAGCTTATGTAATGCTTCCAGTATGAGTAAATGTTGCATTTTACCAACTGCCTTTTCCTTTATCCATTGACGCATAGAATTTTCTTCTCTATTCGGTCAAGGTGGTGAATTATATTAAGTTTTAAATATTAATCCAGCCTCATATCCTGGAATATTCGCTATGAGTCATGAGGCTGATATACAAATACATTAAAATATTAGGCATCATTGGTTGTCTAATATCTTAAGATAGTTATACTTGTGTTTATGAGAAGGATAAACCTGCAGTTTTTGCAAGTTTACTTTTCATAATGATCTTCCCAGGTCTTGGCATTGAGATTTTTCTTGCCCTATAATATGGTGACACATTGATGGTGTCTCCCACTTTGCTTTGTTTGTCCTCTTCTTGGGAGATTTTTTTATTAGGTTAGTGTTATTTATACCTTAACTACGTAGATTGATGCCCTGGAGTAGCCTAGGTCTGGATTTTTCTTTATAGGAAGTGTCTTAGGATTTTCTATTGCTGTGAAGAGACACCATGACCATGGCAATTCTTATAAAGGAAAAAAAAAACATTTAATTGGGGTAGCTTACATTTGCAGAGGCTTAGTTCATTATTATCATGGTGTGACATGGTGGCATGCAGGCAGACATGATGCTGGAGAAGTAGCTGAGAGTTCTACATCTTGACTTTTAGGCAACAGGAAGTGGTCTGTCTCACTGGAAGTAGATTGAGCATAGGAGACCTCAAAGCCCACATCCATAGTAAGACACTTCCTACAACAAGGCCACACCTACTCCAACAAAGCCACACCTCCTAATAGTACCACTCCCTTTGAGGACCATTTTCTTTCAAACCACCACTGGAAGGATTTTACACATTGAATAGACAGAAAATTACCTCTTTCCTCTACTGTCAGTTTTGAACAGTTGGAGGGAATTTTGCAATTTCATATACGTTTTAAGTTCATTGGCATAAACCAACCCATAAGTCCTCCCTCTTTATTTCTGGTTGTTGTAAGAGCGTTCACACAGCTCTGATATATTTCTGATGTTGGTGATACAATATGGGTGGCTTCTTGATTTATTTCTTCTTTAAGGTGTGAAGACCTGTTGAGAAACCCCCTTTATATTCCTTTCCCAGCTGCTGAAAGTTTCTCTGACTGATGGCCTCCAATGTCAGCCCAAGTCTCGGGCCTGAATAAAGCACAGGGTCATACATCACCCGCACCTAGGGTCTGCCTGGTCGTTATGAGACATAAAGGTCTTCCCAGGCCCCAAATCAGGACAATTCCCAAGAGCCATTTTAGCTTCCAAACACCATGTATGGTTGGCCAAGGCTTCCTTTAAGACTGAATTGCATCAGTGTCTCCCTCTCTATACTTCCCCCCCACTCCTTCCCTTTCCTCTTCTTCCTTTACTCTTATTTTGGGTTAATTTGTTCTTCTCCCAACTCCTTAAGGTGGAGACTTGGCTTATTTTTAAAACCATCTTTACATTGAAGTAAAATACACCGAACAAAATTTACCATCTTAATCATCTTCAGTGTACAATGTAGCAGCATTGGGTGTGAATTTCACTACCGCCTACCTCCATGACACCCAGGGGACCCTGGCTCCCACTCCTCCCTGTCCCAACCCTCAGCAACCACCACTCTCGGTGTCTATGAATTTAATTACTGCAGATATTTTATGTAAGTGAAATCACACAGTGTTTGTGTATGTTCATTAATTTTCAGCCTTTAGAATTTCTTTCACACATCCATTTTAGTGCAGCCTCTTCTATTTTATTTCACACATATATATGTGTGCATACACACACACACACACACACACACACACACACATATATATATATACTTGAGACAGAGTCTCTCTATGTAGCTCTGGCTGGCCTGGAAGTCACTACATACACCAGCCTGACCTCGAACTCACAGAAATCATCCTGCTTCTGCCTTCCAAGTGCTGGGATTAAAGGTGTGCGACATTACATCCAGGTGACCATATAGTCTTATCATTCAGTTCAAAACACTTTCTCATTTTTCTCTTGAGCTCATCTCTGACTTAGGATTATTTGGAAGTGTATAATTTATATTTAAAAAAACATTTCTAGTTATTGATTTCTGGCTTAATTATACTGTGGTGAGAAAATATCCTGTGTGAAATTTAAGTCATTAGGAATGTGTTAAAGATTTCTGTCATCACCCAGATTCTGGTCAAATGTAACCAATGCTCTATGCAGAATTTTTAAAAAGAATGGTCATCCCACAGTCGGGCATACAGAGTTATCTAACATTTAAGTTAGCTTGGTTCATGTGTTGCTATGGCTCTCCATCTCCTTGCTGATTAAGGAAGGTGTGTTACAATCTCCTACCACGGGGCTGGAGAGACAGCTCAGAAGATAAAACATTTGCGGTTCTTGCAGAGGATCTGGGTTCAGTTTCTGAACCCACATGGCAGCTCACAACTGTCTGTAACTCCAGTTCCAGGGAATACAATGTCCTCTTCTGGCCTCTTTGGGTACCAAGTATGTAGGGAACACATACATGCATGCAGGCAAAAACACTCATACAAATGAAATAAAAATATTTTTAAAATCTTGTAGGATGGTGAATGCGTCCCTTTTCGTTTGATTTCTGTTAATTTTGGCTTTAGAGCTGTGAAGCTAAGTTAGCATTATTTTCCCCTGGCAGAGCAACTTCTTATCATTTTGAGGCATCCCACGATTGCTTCACACGGTCTTCATTTAGATTTGCCCGCTTCTTTCCGCATTCATTCATGCCTTCCTTTATTCATGGATGCTCTATTGCACATATGGCCCTAGGTCAGACTCATTTACTTTCAGGGTTTTGAACCTGTGGCTCCATCATCCACTGACTGATGTGGTTTCCTTTGGAGGAAATATGGCTTGGTCAATGGCTGCTTTTTGATTTTTCTATTTGTTTTCCAGTTTTACACTTATATATCTGTCTGTGGTTTTCACTTATAGTGCCCTTCTTATTTATTTATCACACATGCATGGGCAGCAAGCTCCCGTGCTGTGCGAGCTATTCGGCCGGCCCTGTCCTGCTCTTCCTGAGCAGGTGGCTCTGTTTTCCTCACTTTTGGACCGATCTCAGTGACCATGTCTTCAGACACTGCATTCTTTTAAGTTCTAAGTTCTCTGTTTGTTGCTTCTGTGATGTCACTGAAAATAGTCATGCTGTCATTTTACTTCTGGCATGAATTAGCCTCGTTATTATAAAGGTTTTCACTTTACTTTTTGGGACAGAGCCCACCCAGTGCGTAGCCTCAGCTGTCCTCCAACTCATGATCCTCCTGCTGTAGACTCCCAAGGGCTGGGTTTACAGGTGTACCACACCCAGCTGTTTTAAAGTGATTGTGAGTACCGTAACACCAGCATTAGCATCTCCAGTGGATCTGTTTCTAGTGTTTATTCCTCCCCCTCTTTTGTTCCAACCCCATCACTTTTCATACCCGGTTATTTTTCATTGACTGTTAGACATTTTGTATAAAATTGTAGAAGATACCAGGGACCCTGGGCGGCATCCTTCTCTAGATTGTAGAAGATACCAGGGACCCTAGGCAGCATCTTTCTCTGGATTGTAGAAGACAGTAGGGACCCTGGGTGGATCCTTCTCTGGGTTGTAGAAGACATTTGGGGTCCTGGGCAACATGCTTCTCAGGAGAAGATTTGCTTTTGCCTCCGCCCAGCACTCAGAATGAGTGAGAGGACTTAACTTCCCCCAGTGACTGAGAACATTCAAACCAGGCATCAGCTTTAGTCTCAGGGTGCACCCAGGCTGAGTAACCTCCGTGGCTTGCCTTAAACTAAAGGGTTTCTCGGAACAGGAAGTTCCAGTACTAAAGCCAGACTGTCAGGTGAACCAAGGTAGAAGGTCACCATGGGTGGCTCTTTAGGACTCCAAAGAGCTGGTGTGTCTTCTTTGAGTCCTCCTTTGCAAGCCATCTGTGCCAATTTTTGTCTCTTCCCCCATGATGCCCCTGTAGTTCTGCCCAGCTTTTTGACGTCTCACACCCCACTGCCGCTGGGTTCTCAGCATCGCGAACTGGTCAATGCCTTGAAACAGGAAGAAGAACCCAGTTTCAGGCTTATCCCCACCCCCGAGCCTCTCCTCTCTCCAGGAACTTGTTTTTTCAAGTCGTCCCTGTCCTGGGTTTACTCCAGTGCCTTCGGGCAGGTGGTGGTTAGGCAGCTTTTTCTAGTTGTTCTTGATGAGAGGCGTGGTCTGAAACAAGCTAGTTCAACATCATTGGAAGCAGAAATCAGACTTCGTGATTTCAAGGCTTTTGAGTAGTGCCAAAATGCCCTCCAGGAAGATGGCAGAACATTAGTTCTCAGTTGTGGTCAGGAAAGGTGGTTTCTCTGAATCTTCCCAACACTGGGTGTCACCATCGATACCAAAAACACTTTGTCTTTATGGCTTTGCCATTTGCTAGACAGAGAAGGGGGTGGAGCTTCCAATTTTATTCTTCTGTGACTCCTGAGAGGTGGAGCCTTCTTTCCTGTTCCTCAGCCATTGTACTGGGTGAGAAACATGGGGCATTTGAAACGTTGCCCAGCAGATCTGATGGGTGGAAACTGGAAAGCTAGCTGTAGATGAGTTTGTGGATGGAATCTGTTACAAGTTCACCCAAGGAGCTGGTTCACAATTGGCCACTCCTTAACCAACATCAGTTCCCCTCTGATGGGAGCTACTTTGTGCTGTGTGGCTCAGGGGCTGCAATCCTGACCACAAAGGCCGGGAGCTGACATGGGAACATGCCAGGTTCTTGGGGTGGGGGGTGGGGGGTGTCCTGTGACACTGTGATGAAGAAAAATGCAAGGTCAAGACTCAAAATCCTGAGGGTAAGGATGGGCATGTGCCCTCTTGTGCTCCTTCCCACTTCAGAGACCATTATCACAGTCAACAAAGAGAGTGTTGCTTGTGCAAGATTGGTTGACACTGCTTGACTCCCATGGCAAGAAACCAGGCTGGGATCCACTGTCTGAGAAACACCGTCCTTCAACTGTAGGTCCCATACAGAGGGCGTGCATCTTCCACAGCAGAGTGCATCTGTGTCTGGGCCCATTTCAGATGTTTGCTTTCTAAATAATTCCCTTGGCATGTGCCAAAGCAGCTGGCCTTGGGCATTTAATTAGTCATTTTAAAAACAAAAGAGAAGGTCAAAGAGTTCTTAATTGAGGAGAGGGGAGAAAGCAGCCTTCCTATTTGCCTCAATCCCAGAGCAATTCTCTCTGGGCTCCTTTGTGGTCACGAAGGCCATAATTCTGGAGCCAAATTTGGGCATCCCACAATGGTGGGTTCAAAGAGGGGTTTTCATTTCTAATTACCCCTCAGGTAGCCCCTGTACCTTTATCCAGTAAATGTGTAATTGGGAGTTCCTGCTTGGAGACTGAAGTCTCAGGCGACAACCCAAAGAGAAGTTTCCCACTGGTCTAAATGGTCTTTTATAGCACGGGCTTCCAGATACAGGGCTTTTTTTTTTTTTTTTCCAAAGGCTTTATGTAGCAGTTAATGGCTGCAAGCAAATACCCAAACCTCAGATCCTGACTGTGTGCCAAATTCTTCACTGGGAGGGGAGCCTCTCACAACAGTGTTTGTTCTAAGTTGCTTGGAACAGGGACTATTTTACACCCATAAATAACCGCTTTGAGGGGAGGAGGGGACAGGTGAGCCATGGCAAGAATTTCTTTCCGAGAAGAGGGACAGTGGACTTATTATGCTTCGAGAAATTTCCAAGGATGTCCCTTATATTCCTTGCAGGAAATACCCTGTAATTTTCCTTCCTTCCATGCCAATTTTCCTCACTTTTTATCTTAATGAATGAGGTTTGCTGCAACCCATGTTAGCGCTGGTCTCTTTAGCATTTTTTCCATATTGTTATTTGGAGACTGGGTTCTATTCAGACTCCTCTCCACCTACACATATGGTTAGGTCGGAACTGGCTGTCCAGACTGCATCAGTGAATGGGGGGAGGGGGGGTTCTGTGACATGGGACATCGGCTGTGATGTGTGGAGCAGCCAGAGTCCTGGGAACCACTGGCTTGATGGAGACAAGATGAAGGTGGGCCGGAGGGCACTGGACTCTCAGAGAGTGTTACGGAACAAGGGTCTCCTGTTACCTCACTGAGGAGTGGAGGGTTTTCTGTTACACTTTCTTATCAGCAGTGTAAGGAAAGCTGGGGGAAAGGCTTAGGTTGAAATGGTTAAAAGCCGCGTGCTTGGAAAGGAATGGCGGGGCCCCAGGTGGGGCCTGTTACCTGAACACGTCCTCAGAAATCAGCAGACTGGCACTGCTGTGGGAGCTAGGCTGTAAAGTGAGGCCAGCCCCGCTTCATGGGTCTGGGATACATCCACGAGTCAGGTCTCTGGTCCCAACTTTGCTCCAATCTTGCTTTGTTATGGGATTCAACTAATTCACCAGTGGCCATGTTTCTTCCTTCCCCCCACCCTCACCACTACACAACCCCTCTGCCCACTGGCACCTCACTGACAGCACTGCCCTTGCTGTGAGGAAAAAATCAAAGTTAGGGAAGGGCCTGGTACGGGCCCGTGCTCTGTAACGTAGTGCTAGCAATTTGCCGGCCCAATACTTCCCACGACAAGAATAAGGAACCTAACACTTGGTTCCATAAGGCCCTCACAGACTGGCTGACAAGAGAGACTGAAGAAGCAAAGTTGAGATGCAGTGAGGACCAGCACAGAGACAAGAGCAGTGAGAGGGGCCAGGCCTCCCGACCCACCAGTTCCCGGGGACATCTTCTCAGGCCCGCTCCTCCTGGACACCTACCCTTGCCATCCCTGACCCACCAGTTCCCGGGGACATCTTCTCAGGCCCGCTCCTCCTGGACACCTACCCTTGCCATCCCTGACCCACCAGTTCCCGGGGACATCTTCTCAGGCCAGCTCCTCCTGGACATCTACCCTTGCCATTCCTGGCCAGTTCTTCCATCTCAACTGGGGCAGGACTCCCCTCCCTGCCCTGATGCCCTTCACTCCTATGGACACGATCCTTCTAGAATCCACTCTGGCTACATAGACAGAGGTTTTTATGCCTCTGCTTTGGTTTCCAGCTCAAGTGAGGCCTCCTCCTGTGCCCAGTGAACACCCACAAACATGGGTGGGGCATGTTGTGAGTGGGGTCTGGGATGCAGGAAGGACAGGTGTATAAGAAGCCCACCACTGCCCCCATGCTGGGATGGTCTCTGGACTGGCTTGGGAGGAGGCTGCATGCAGAGATAATGCCTGTCTCCTCTCCTAAGGTCCTGTCCCCATGCCCTCTGGTAGGTTCAGACAGCAATCATAAAACCAAGGGTTTGCCAAATTGGACACCCACCAGGATACTGATTAGGTGCAAAGGTTTTCAGAGGAAGCCTTCCACCCCCAGGCAAGTTAAGGGGCAGAGTGAGTTGGGCTGTGGGGAGACAGGAGCCAGTCAGATCCCAAGGCTGGGGCCACTGAGACGGCTCAGCAGGGAAAATGCCTGCATTCAAGTCTGATAAGTCTGATGACCTCAGGTCTGTTTCAGGACCAGCCCAATAGAAGGAGAGAACCAGCTCCCACTAGTTGTCCTCTGACCTTCAGATACATGCTGTGGCACACACACACACACACACACACACACACACACACACACACTACACTAGTTAGTTCATTGATTAATTAAACAAACGAAAAGTCATAACCAGGACCTGACCACAGCCGAGTTGGGCATTCCCTTTCAACCTAGGGAGATGAATTACAAGAATCCTGGAAGGCCCCCAGGAGCTCGCCCTGTTCAGACAGAACAGTGCTCTCAGAGCTCAGGGAAATACCTTCTGTGTGGCCAGCAGAAGGAAGAAGGCCTTTGGGACAGGGAGGACTCTGAGGGGAGAATGAAGATGTGATGGGCCCCGGGGTAAGGCCCTGGCCCCTCAAGGCCCAAGCTCGGCAGTTCTATTACCATTTCCTGCTCCACTTGAAGGAAATGTCTCTCCCTCTTTCCTGTCCACTGAGAGCCTACCTAGGGTCCGCTATGTTCCTCCCGGCTGGCCCTCAGCCTGAGGACCCCCCCTCATGACTCCACAGACCTGTCTGTAGCTATAACACAGTTATTTGCACACATCAGGACATATGGCTGTGTTTCGTTCATCACCGGACCTCCAGCACCTGCCTGAGAGTCTGGGTCACTCGCTGGCTCAGCCACCCTGTAAGCAAGGGCCGCATGAGCAGTTGACCCTGAGCTAAGGTGAGTGTCAGCAGCCTCGACAGCGAGTCTCATGCTTTTGGCCAAGCTAACATCCTAGAGGGGAGGTGGGAATGGACAGGCACACAAGCAGACAAGACAGCTTCAGAGTGTGGGTCATAAACAAAAGACGCAGAAGCATGGGGTGGTGGGGAGGTGGCTGTGGCCTGGGTGGCTGGCTGGGCAGGGTGTCTTTGAGAAGGCCACATCTAAGGTGTGACTGACAAGGTGTGACAACAGCGAAGGGGTCAGCCAGTGGAGGAGGCAGAACCTGTGGCAGTGGGCAGGGATTTGGAGAGGATTTTGTGTCCTGGAGCTTTGACCTCTTGACTATTTCCTGCCTCTCAGGTGTAACCCCATACCCTAAAGTGATTCAGTCAAAGAGTAAACCCAGGTGCTCTCAGGTAAGGATGAGGCGAGGAGAGGATTTGTAGTCTGACTTTCCTTCGGGCAGCCAGTTCACAAATAACGACATGGAGACTTACTATTAATTATGAAAGCTTGGCCTGTGGAGGATCCAGAAGCATCTGGGCAGTTCAGTCTTGGGGTCCCTGAAGCACTATTTCCAGCTTCAAGGCCTCCCAGGGTCCTGGTGGTCTCTTTGTGCTGGGGGAGATGCTCTGTCCACCAGGATCTGTTCCCATAGTGACTTGGATCCTTGGGCTCTCCTCCGGTCTGTCCCCGGAGGCTGACTACCCTGTGAATCCCACTGTGACCTAGACACTGAACTTTCTGGTGCCCAGGTACATGGTGGGAATAGGTTTCTGATGGTTCTTCCTACTGTCTCTGGAGCCCTTCCCCTGCCCTACTCCCAAGCAGCCCAGCCTAGCTGTCCACTCTGCCTTCCTAGTTCCCATCCCAGAACAGCACCACTGCCTAGACCTGGATCCCTGCACCAGCCCTGGGCCCTCCCTGAGCACTAGCTACTCCGCTCCCCCATGGGACCCTGAACCCCTGTCTTGCCTCTGAAGGTCTGTATTCATGCCCTGAAAATAGATCCCTGCCTCTGCCTTTGCCGTCAAGCTCCCTGCAGTGACCTGTGGTCCCTCCTCTGGAGAGCTGAGACCTCCCACCCTCTTCTTCCTCCTCCACGCCATCCTCCCGCAACATGCCCCCTGCCACTTGGAGATGCCCATGCCTAGAAGTAGACATGGAATCGCACTTCCCTGATGCTCTAGCACCCTTCTGGAATCTGCATTGTGAGCCCCAAGTAGAAACTAACACTGAAACCAAAGTACAATGATTTTCTTGGATTTCGTATGTTACAAGTGTTTAGATCAAGAAAATACTGGGGCTGGAGAGGTGGCTCAGTTGATAAGAGTGCTTGCATGAGGACTTGAGTTCAAATCCCAGCATCTGAGACAAATAGCTGGGTGTGGTTGTGTGCCTGTGGAGAATGGAATCAGGAGGATTGCTGGGACTTTGCAGCCTTGCTTTAGATTCAGCGAGAGACCCTGAATCAAAGGTATAAAGTGGGGTAATAGGACATTCAGACTCCTTCTCTGGCCTGTCTGTGTGCACACAGGTACATGCACCTGTACACACACTTGTGCATACACCACACACTCATACAAAGCTAGCTCGCTCTCTCTCTCTCTCTCTCTCTCTCTCTCTCTCTCTCTCTCTCTCTCCCTCCCTCATACACGAACACACACACACACACACACACACACACACACACACACACACACACAGAGGCTACCTTGGTTCAAACTCTCTGGAAATTCAAACCATGGCAAGTAACAAGAAGCCTGCAAAGAAAATGAAGCCTTGTTTCCCTCTGTTTCTACTGAAGTCTGAATCCTGAACAAAGAGGTCTCGCTCAGTTCTGAAACTTTCCTTACCCCTAACGATGGTGGGATTCCGTAGAGGATTTGTTAGTGAAGTAAGGGCAGATATAAAAGAGAGGGCATACCAGATACTGCCTGGGTTTAGGAAATATTTGATGAGGATCCCTCCACCCTACAGCTTCTCAAGACAATCTGCGGCAGGTCGTGGCCTTGGCTGCTGTATTCCACAGCCACAGTGGTGTATTTGTTCAATGTGTGGCAACTTGTGTTTTGAAAACTCAAAATGCAAAAGTTCACATGAATATTTTAGTACCATTCTTAGCTGCAGGATTCCAGGCTAAGCTTCTTAATTAACCTCATATCTGCAAGGTGTTTGAAGATGAAAAGTTTGGTCAGGAATGCATTAGTGGCCCAGCAGGAGCCCACTCCCACCTCAGCACACACGTGTACCCATAATACCCTTCACAAAGGCTGACCACACCCACCTGAACACAGGACAGAAGATACTCCAGCTGGGAGCAGGGCCTCAGTGCCAGGGTTCACACCCCTTCCCTGCTTCCTGTGAACTTGCTCCAATTCCTGCAGGGCAACAAGGCCTGGGCTATTTGGGCACAGTGAGCTTGAATATATGCTGTGACCTTTTTTCATTTGAGAAATTCATATTGTTTTTAGTTTTATAGTACAAACAGTGCCAACTTATTGCTGAAACATTAAAATTATGAATAAGTCACAGTTTGCTAAATCCCAGCACTACAAAGGGAAAGGTAGGCAGATTTTTGTGAATTCAAGGCCTGCCTGGTCTACAAAGCAAGTTTCACCGAGGCCTACAGAATGAGTGTCTATCTTGGTAGGGGCATGAGGCAGAGAGATGGAATACAGAGAGAGATAGAGACACAGAGAGAGACAGAGACACAGAGAGACAGAAAGAGAGACAGACACAGAGAGACAGAGAGACACACACAGAGAGAATGAATCGACGAATTATGGGGAAACAAGTCCACAGCTGCCCAACCCTCTGTTCAGATATTCTGAAGTTTCCTCCATTTACACACCCAACCACGTCCGGCCCACATGCTGCTCCCAGGTGTTACAGTTGAGAAACAAATTACTCCAGAACCGAATGACACGACCAACAGCCATTTATTATCCTGGGCCAGGAGAAGAATTTGGCACAAGGTGGGTGGCTCGCCTCTGCCCCATGATGGCTGGTTCTCAGTCTGGAACGCCAAAATGCTCAAAGTCGCCGGAAGGCCATTCTCTCCCATCTCCAGCAGCCTGGTGGCCATTGGCCCCTGTCAGGTTTCCTCATGTGTTTGTGGCTCCCTTACAACATGGCAGCTGGGTTCCAAGAGTTGTCTCAAGATAGAGGCGGCCTGATGGAAACAGCTCTTCCAACTGGCTGCAGAAATCATGGGAGTCGCTGTTTCCACCATCTCCAGTCAGTGCAGTGGTTTTCGACCTTCCTAATGCTGGGACCCTTTAACACAGTTCCTCATGCTGTGGTGACCCCCCCAACCATAAAACTGTTTTGGTTGCTACTTCATAACTGTAACTTTGCAGCTGTGATGAATCATCATGTAAATATCTGTGTTTTCTCATGGTCTTTGGTGATGCCTGTGGAAGGGTTGTTCAACCGCAAAGGGGTCGCGACCCACAGGTTGAGAACCACAGTGTAAGCTGACCAAGCACTACAGCCTGCCAGGTTCAAGGGGGAGGGAAGCAAGCTTTCACCTCCAGACAGGAAGCAGCAAGGTTCTAGAAGAGCCTCGGGGATGAGAAACATTCTGGGCCACTTCAGAAAATAATATGCCGTGTTAAACATTTTAAAAAGCTTTATTCTTATGTGTATGCGTGCGTGCATGAGTGTGTGTGCAAGGGTGTTTGTGTGTGTGGTGTGAATGTATACCACAGGTGTGCTGATGCTCAGAGTGTCGGGGTCTTGGGAACCAAACTCGGGGCCTCTGTGAGAGCAGGAGGTGCTCTTAACCACTGATTCATCTCCCAAGCCCCAACTGCCATGTTAAATTTTAATATTACCTTCATACTACCCAATCATATTTTAAGGGAGTTCATTTATTCTTTGGCAATTTAAAACATCAATACAATATATTTAAATCAGACCCGCCTCTTGCTCCCCCACATCCAGTTCTTCCTGGTCACCCCATAGGAATTCCAACCACGCCCCCCACCATGGTCTCTCACCTTCTCAACTCCACGTGTTCAGGGTGGCAGCCTCTTCACCTTCTTTCCTCTTCTAACCCACTCAGTCCAGTTAGGGCTGCCCGTGTGCGCATGAGTGGACAGCACCGTCCTCTTTTACCAAAGACTGACAGTCTCACACTGTGATGTCTTCACCTCATGTCCACAGCTCAAAGACATGAGATGTGGTACATGTAGACTCCTGTTTGCTATCCCCCTACCAAGCCACCCAGCAGTTGGAGGACTTCCTGTACCTTACTAGCCAGCAGCCCCCACACGGTCAGAGGTATCCTATTCTTAACCCCATCGCCAAAGATGAGTTTTCAGCTGACTCTTTCTCAGGATGAGTTATTGATGGTTTCCCATGTCAATCTTTACCTGGATGCCTGCATGGTTCTCACATTTATGGTCATGCTATAGTTTAATCAATAATGTGTGGCTCGAACGTCAGTGTTTTTACAGTTCCCATTAAGGAAAATTGAGTGGTTCTGGGTAGATGCCTGACCAAGCATACATCACTACAGCCCACCTTCTGAAAACAGTTCTATGCTTTTACCCCAGCCCCAGACTTCTTAGGAACCACAATGGGGTAAGCCAGCTGGGCAAGGTGGCGCTAGTTAGGAATGGAATGGAATCTTCTGCTACCACCCCAAGTTTGGCCTAGGCGACTTGGAAAAAAGGGATTATTTCTGTCAGCATTTTGGAGGAGGTATTAGGATTTGAACCCAGGGCTTTGTGCATGCTAAGCACCTATCTACCCCTGAGTTACATCTAGAGTCCTCTTTTGATTTTTAAATTTTCAACTGCCCAGGTTGGCCTTGAGCTTGTGATTCTCCTGCCTCAGCTTCCAAGTAGCTAGAATGACAGGTATCCTAGTCTACTTTTCTATGGCTGTGATGAAACCTAGTAACCAAGAACAACTCAGATGAGGAACCTGTTTGTTTCCACTTCCAGGTCATGGTGCATCATTGAGGGAAGTCAGAGCAGGAATTCAAAGCAGGAATCTGGAGATAGGAATGAAGCAGAGACCATGGAGCGGTGCTGCTTACTGGCTTGCTCTCCATGGCTTGCTCAACCACATTGATCAATCAAGACTATGCCCCCACAGACTTGCCTACAGGCTAATCTGATGGAGGTAATTCCTTAAGGGAGATTCTTTCTCTCCAGATGACTCTAGGTTGTGTCAAGATGATAAAAACCCACCAGCACTTCAGACCTGAGCCACCAGGTCCAGCTTTGTTATCTTACGTCTATCAGGTACGGATACCACGCCCCAGGGCAGAGCAGGGCAGGAGCATCGCAGTCTGCTTCTCCTCCATCATACCTTTCACCCCAGCTTCCTCAGAGTGGGTGAGGCTCGCCACCTTCCCAGGTCCCCTTCGCAATGCCTATGCCGAAACTGACCTTGTGATTGAGCGGCCCAGCCTGGCTTTATAGACTCTCTTTGTCTCCTAGTGCTAAGTATTTCCTATAAGGTGTGGTCCTATTTGCCCACAATTATGCAAGATGAAAGGGAGGGAAGAGGAGAGTGAGGAGAAGAGAGGGAGAAAGAGGGGGAGGCAGGCAGGAGGAAGAGAGGCGCCATTGTTCTAATTTTGCCAGGAGGGAAGTGAGGGCTTGTGGAGTCATATATCACCAGTTGGTTTACAAATAAAGACATAAGAGGCCACTGGTGTTCAAACACAGGATGCAGACGTTCTGTCTGCAAGTCTTTTTTTTCCTAAGGAAAATTAAATTCCAAAAATATTTGTACTGACTTAAAAAATGTTTCTCCTCAAGTCTCCCATTTTTAGCTACATTCCTTATTTGTGTGTTGAATCTCCTCTCTCTCTCTCTCTCTCTCTCTCTCTCTCTCTCTCTCTCTCTCTC
>CABHPP010092957.1:0-14412 GCA_902168425.1 Peromyscus attwateri | reverse complement strand
CTCTCTCTCTCTCTCTCTCTCTCTCTCTCTCTCTCTCTCTCTCTCTCTCCTTCTCTCTCTTTCTCTCAAGTTTAAAAAGGAATGGAAGCTATCCACTAAAGCCAAATCCAAGATTCGCAAGAATGTCCCATAAATGGAAAGAACACATTGTGTGGAAAGTGAGAGGAAATGGAGAGAAAGCCCTTCCTCCATGAGATGACATGGGAAGCCACTGCATGGTGGGAAGGCTCCCTTGGAGGTGAGAATAGAGGGAACACACTGAGAGGGGCTTAGAACATGGAAGGCAAGCCCTGATGATGGGTGAGATGAGCATGAGACATCCTGTGGTTCTGGGAAGCAACAGGCAGGTGAGAATGCAGCCTACAGATGTCAGTCTTCGCCCTTGCAGATTTACAAGAGGGCACTGGTAGGCAGTGACTTTTAGTGACGCAGAGCCTGGAGCAGCCAGGTGGGCAGGCAGGCCTGGGTACCACCTGCTGATGGAGCCATCATCCCTTGGTGGTGCCCCTGATGTTATGTGGTGCCACATTGCCACTGCAACAGGACCCACCACCTCTTCTACTACCGTCTGTGTTGGGTAGTCATTGTGACCCTGTCCCCTTCTGGACACTGAATAGCCAACTCCTGCAGAGGCACCTCAGTGGGTCCAGGTCAGATTCACTGTGAACTCCAGTATTAGCTACTTTTCTTCTTGTTGTAACAAAATCCCTGACAAATTTAAGAAAGGAAGGACATATTTTGATCCACAATTTGAGGGAACAGTCCATCGAAGTGGGGAGCACACTGTGCCAGGAGTGTGAGGAAGCAGTGAGGTGCAATGGTCACACCACACCCATGATCAGGAAGCAGAGAGAGATGACTGCATCTTGGCCTGCTTTCTCCTCTGTATTCAGTCCAGGCCCCTCATGTATGGAATGGCACTACTCACATATAGGGTGTGTCTTTCTACCATATGTAATCCAGTCTAGGAGCTCCCTTACAGACACTCCCAGGGCATGGTCACCTAGGTGTCAGGCTGTCAATCAATACATACCCTCACAAGTCTACCCCTTGTCAGCCTGACACCCAAACACACCACATTTGAGCCACAATCCTCCTCCGCTGGTCCCCATAGGCTGCTGGCCATCTGTTAGTGCAAAATGCACTCAGTCTAACTTCAAGTCTTGTGACTTTTGTTCCCGTAGTCTTTAACAGTTCCGACTGTTTAAAAGTCCAAAGTCTGATTCTCTCTGAGACTCAAGGCAATCTCTTGACTGAGAGCTCCTATAAAATAAAAAACAAAAGAAGCACATATGTAACTCCAATGGACAATATCACGGAATAACTGTTCCTATTCTAGTGGGGAGAATGGGGGTTCAGGGAGGAAAGATTGGACCAAGGCAACACTCAAGCTGTGTTGCAAACACCAAATCTGGAGCATGTGATAGAATTTTCTGGGCTCCCCAGGGCCCCCATCTCCAGCTCTGCTGCCTGCAGTACGCATACCTTCTCTGTTAGTCTGGCTTTCCTCCTGCCTTCAGCTTTCCTTGGTGGACGTCCCACAGTCCTGGCATTTCCAACATTCTAGGGTCTCCATTTCACCAAAGGCTTTCCCTTCTTAGCTTTACACAGCAGTCTTTCTGGGGCTCCTTGAAGGGACCCTGTTACACATTGATAGCTTTCAGTGACTTTGGTGCAAGCCTCCATGATTCTGTTAGGAATGTACCTTTCATGCCCATAAAACCATTATCTATGGTGGGGATGGAGTTCCAAACTGTTTCCACAACAGCCTGGAAAGTTCCCTTAATCTTTTAGGAATCTCAACTCAAGGATCAGACAAATCTGGATCCTTGGCTCTGATGCAGAAGAGAATTTCAAAATAAGCCAGCACAAAGCAGAGTTGGTATTTATTAAAAGACAGTCTTAGGGGCCAGGGCAATGGCTCAGTGGATAAAGTGTTTGCCCTTCAAGCTCAAGGATCTGAGTTTGTAACACCAGAGCTCACATAGCACACGGGGGTGGAAATGTACCCTTATAACTGTGGGGCTGGGAAATAGAGACCAGTGGATCCCAGGAGGTTGCTGGGCAGCCAGTTTAGGCCCAAGAGTGAGCTCCAGGTTCAGTAAGAGACAGACGCTCTCTCAGAATATAAGATGAGGAGCTGGAAAACTGCTTGCTACTCTTCCAGAGAACCTGGGTTCAGTTCCCAGTATCCACACTGGGTGAATCACAACACCTGTAAACCAAGTTCCAGGGGACCCAAGGCCCTCTTCTGGCCTCCTCAGGCACTGCACGAACACACATACACTTGGGCACGCATACAAACACATTCAATAAATAAATCTCTAAACTAAATAAATATTTATTTATTGCTTTTTTTTTTTCAAGACAGGGTTTCTCTGTGTAGCTCTGGCCATCCTGGAATTCATCCTGTAGACCAGGCTGACCTGGAACTCAGAGATCTGCCTACCTCTGCCTCTCCAGTGCTGGGATTAAAGGTGTGCACCACTACCACCTGGCATAAATAATTTTTTTTTTAAAGAAGATGAAAGTGGTAGAGAAGAGTACCCAAATGTTGACCTGGGGTCTCCACATGTACCTACTGATAAGTGCGCCACACACAAATGTGCCCACACATGCATTCACCCCACACATGCCCACTCATGGACACACAAAGACACTTTTACCAGGCTATAAAAAGGTGGGTGGGTAGAAGAGCACCCTAAGGTTGGTAAGGTTTACTTCGTCTCACAGGCTGAGGATGCATTCCGTAATGTCAACGAAAGCATTGGTGGCGGGAGTGTGGGACAGCTGGTCTCATTGCACTCTGAGCCAGAAGGAGAACTGAATTCTGGTGTTCGACTCACCCCCTTTTTATCCAGTTCGGGACCCCAGTGCATGGACTGGTACTACCCCCATCTCTCTACCTCACTTACCAAAATCTAGAAACTCCTTTACAGACATGGACAAAGGTTTGTTCCCTAAGTAATTCTGGGTCCTGTCAAGTTGACAATCAATATTAACTATGACAGCCCCAAAGGTCCTCTCTTTGGCCCATTTGTAGGAGGGCTCTAGGAAGATTTTATGGTAGGAAGGCAATGTGTGGAAGGGGTCAGAGCTGAATGAGAATTGAGAGCCCCAGTTCTAGGTACATTTCTTAAGTCTTCATAAGCTGAAGGAGTTTGTTGTTGTTTGTTGGTTTGCTTGTTTTCGTCAACTTCACACAAGCTAGAGTCATCTGGGACGAGGAATCTCAATTGAGAAAATGCCTCCATGATGTTACCTGTAGGCAAGAATATAGGACATTTTCTTGATTAAGGGTTGATGGTTCTGGTCACTGGACCGGTGGTCCTGAGTTGTATAAGAAAACAGGCTGAGTGAAGCCATGAGGAGCAAGCCAGTAAACAGTGTTCCATATGGCTTCTGCTTCAGTTCCTGTTTCCAGGTTCCTGCCTTGAGTTCCTGCTCTGACTTCCTCCAATGACGGACTGTGATGTGGGACTGTAAGCCAAATGAATCCTTTACTCCCCAGGTGGCTTTTGGCAATGATGTTTTATCACAGGAACAGAAACCCGAGACAGAGAGTTAGAGAGAGCAATACCATCAAAAGCATGAAATTGAGAGAGCTTCAGCTCATGGAAGTCCTTGCCACAGCCTCACGAGGCAGGCACTGATAAGGATCCAGAGAGAGAGAAGGCTGAGTCGTTAGCCAAGGTCCCAGAGCCAGAGCATGGCCAGCTAGAGAGAGGCCCTCTGTCTAAGAAAGGTCAGTTTTCCCACCTTCCTTCTCTAGCTCCATTCCAGTTGTTCTCATAGGTCTATTCCTCGTCTGGATGAGATGGATGCTCCCAAGGGAGGCTGTAGGTCTGGTGACTTCTGTACACCATGCTATAGCAGGAATCTTAAAAGTTCTTATTAATAAGATCAAACCTGAGGCCAGTTGTTGGGATGAAATGCTGGATGGTTAGAGAGACAGAACAAGCCACAGCTACCTCACCTCGCCGGATCCTCAGCTGGTCTTGTTTCCTCAGACTGGAAGCCTCTGAGTCCTCATCCAGAATGGGTCTCAGCTGAACTGCTGCTAGAAGCCTGAAAGCTTAACCAGCCAAATGCTTAACCAGCCAAATGCTTCTAGTTTCTGGTCCTCACGCCTTATATATCTTTCTGCTTTCTACCACCACTCCCTGGGATTAAAGGCATGTGTCACCATGCTTGACTGTACCCTTGAACAGATGGATTTCTGCCTCTGGAGTGCTAGGATTAAAGGCATGTGTACCACCATTTTCTAGCCTCTGTATCTGGTGGCTGTTCTGTTCTCTGACCCCAGATAAGTTTATTAGGGTGCACAATATTTTGGAGAACACAATACCACCACACCATGCCTTTCCTGATGTTCATTCAGGACACCATCTCTTGGAAAAATAATTTGGTGGCCACAGAATGCACTGCTGACTGGGTGTGCTGCATGGGGTTTGGAATCACAGTTTGAATACAGCCTGGGTGTCTTCCCAGAGGTTTGCGTATTAGAAGCTTGGTCCTCAGTGTGGCAATTGTGAGAGGCAATAGAACTTTTAACACACAGGGCTCAGTGAAAGGCACTTATGTCACTGGGTACACTACCCCCGGGAGGGAATAAGCTACTTCTCGTGGGACTCCAGTTAGCTCCCACCAGAGTTAAAAGGAGAGAGATTGGTCCCACTGTCTGGCTTCCTGTCTTGTCATGTGATATCTCCCTTTTGTACACACTACACACTTGTGCCATGAGACCATTGCTATCACGTGACAGAGCCTAGGGGAGCCCTTCTGACATGGAATACAGGGGCCACCTGATCTTCAAGTTTCAGCTTACAAAACTGTGAGCCAGATAACCTTTTTTTTTTTTTTTTTACAAAACATCCAACCTCGGTCTCACACCTGAGAAGCTGAGAACATGGTTGTTTCTTGGTCTCTGAAGCTGGGTGTCACAGCACTCAGAGCAGTCCCACAGAGGATGTCTCATGCTGGAAAGGCAGACTACCTGGTAGCTACTCAGCACACAAGGCTGGGTGCTTCACCAGTCCGAATCTGGCACCAAAAATCTAGAGGGTTCCTGGAGAGCCACTGGTCCTTAGTCAACAATGGAGGCCTGGAAATGTTGGTTTAGATATCAGTGAAAAAAATCATCACCATCACCATCATCACCAGCATCACCATCATCATCACTATCATCATCATCACCATCAGCAACATCATAAATCAACTCAGCGGCAAGAGGGAAGACCAAATGAGTGGAGGGTAAATGATCTCCCTTCTGCCATGCTCTTTTTCATCTGGGTTGCTACCTGGATGTTGCCACCCACATCTGGGGTGGGGATTCCCATATGAGTTAAAAGAATCAGGACAGTTCCTGAGCGGCGGCTCCCTACTCAGGTGGTTCTAATTTGTGGCCCGTTGACATTAAAACCCACCATCATAGGGATTGTTATAGCAACACAAAAGGACTGCTGTGAGGTATGCCCCTCACTCTCCGCTGGTAAACTTCACCCTCATTCTCCCAAAGCAGGGGTCATGAGAAGAGAGGCCTAAAGCTCCCACCATGCACCTCAGGCTCTGCTAGTCCTCCCATCCACTCTCCCTAAAGGTTGATGTCTCCTCTTGGTTCCAAGTCCCAGTTGCTCCTCCTTTGCCTGAAGAAATCCCTCCACAGGCCTCCTCTAGCCCCAGAAATGTCTGACTCTGTAGCCGTTAAGTTTCTCCGGTCCTGCCCAGCCCCGCATCCCACAGCTGCTTATAGAATTGTGGGGGCCATCCCACCCCCGCATTTCCCCAGAGTACTCTTGAGTAGAAGCAGCAGGAAATATTAGATACAAGGATAGAGGGAAGAGAAAAATATAGAAAATACAGGATAGCCTCAGGAGGGCCTGGATCCTAATCCATTGGTCCTGACTGTCTCTGCCAAAGGGTTTTTAAAGGAATGCCAACGGGTGAAGTAAAACCTCCCCCCAGCACAGCCAAGTGCAGACCATCTCAGACACCTAGTACTCAGGTCCATAATCCAATCATCCTCTTTATGCAGACCTGCTGGGTAAAGCCACTAGGAAACCTAAATGGGCTCCAACATAAAATAATCACTCAGAGGCTTAATATTAATGGCAAATTATATGGCCTATGGGCCAGACTTCCTGCTAGCTAGCTCTTTTAACTGACTCAACCCATTCCTATTAATCTATGTGTTGCCACATGGCCATAGCATTACCGTCTGCGGGCATCTTGTTGCTCCTTAGGCAGCGGGCTGGTGTCTCTTCTCACTCTCCTTTCTTCTACCGTCTCTTCAGTTCGAATGTCCCGCCTAACCTTATTCTGCCTTGCCATTGGCCAAACAGCTTTATTTATCAACCAATCAGAGTAACACATATTCACAGCATGCAGAAAGACATCCCACAGCATAACTCCTTAGATCACAGGCTTGAGTCATAAATGCATGGTTGTTCTGTTTCTTTGGTGTCTTGAAAGATGGTGTTAAAAAAAAATTAAAGGGTCACAGCATTAGGAAGGTTGAGAACCACCAGTCTAGCTGATCATTCCTTCCTGTCTCTAATGAGGGCTCAGGGTTCAGTTGAATCCACTTCCCTGGATGAATCCAGAGAATCTCTTGGTCTCAAATACTATCTGTGCCTAATGACTTTGTCAGTCTATCCTCTTGGCTCTGGGTTATGTGTATCTCCAGTTAGGTATGAAAGCCACACTGGCCAGTTTGATGGGTCTTCCTCAGCATGTGTCCCTCCTCAATCTACTCACTCCACAGTGTGACAACGTCCATCACTTGGACCACATGTGAATTGCCACAATTCCCCTTCTTTCGTTCCCTGTGTACTATCCCATCTTCTCTTGTAATGAAAGATTGGGGCCTGAGTAGTTTATAAAGAAAAGCGGTTTATTTAGCTCCTGTTTCTGGAGGCATAAGAGCATGGACCTGGCTTCTGCTCCACCTTCATGAGAACCCCATGGCTGATGCCATCACATTTGTGGGGAGTATGTGGTAGTGAGAGATCACACTGTCAGACCAGAAACCAGAGCAAGAGGGGCCAGTCTTGTTCTAAAACTACCATCTCTGGAGAACTAACTCAGGCGCCCACAATAACTACGTCAATCCCTCCCAAGGGCAACATCCCCAGTGATCTAGCCAACGCTGCCCATTTTGAGGTCCACAGCCACTCAACCTCATGATACTGGAGACCAAGTCACTGACCCATGAACCCTTGAGGGACAAAGCACATAGAAACTGTGGAACCCCATTTCTCTTTTGCAATACTGTCTTCCCTGTGAGCACCACCACCCCGGCCCATCGTCACCACTTCCCGCCTGGATCATTGCAAACAGCCTCACCTTACCTCCCACAGCCCCATCTGTGTTGCGGCCTCACAGGAAAGTGTGACCTGTTCATGCAGAGGTGAGAAGGACACTCTTCCTTTGGATGTCCCACACAGAGCAAAGCTCCTGCACTGGCCCCGAGGCTCCAGGAGCACCAGTTTCCAATGCTGTACACCCCCACACCTTTCTGGGTTCTTCTTCCCACCTCCCCCACCTCCAAGTTTCATAGTTCCCTGTCTGGGATCCTTGCACCATTGTGGAGAGCCCTTTTCAGGCTCACATTGAAGTCATGCTCCTTCCCCCCCCCCCCACTCTCATTGCTCTGTGTGCATTTTATTTATTGGCCTGTTGGTTTTACTTCTCAGTTAGATTGTGAGGAGATGTTGACCCCATGGAAGCAGGAGAGTGTGCCTGTCTTGTCCACCACTGCATCTCTAGGGCTTAGAACAGAACACAGTCTGCTCCAGCATTTCTGGACTCTCATGGTTCCCATGAGCCAGCATCAAATTCAGTGTGTTGTGAGACAAAGACCAGATCATACCCAGAAGGTGCATTTAGGGTGAGTTGTCCTAGTCCATGAAAGCAATCAAGCCAGTCCTTCATGGACATGCCTACAGGCCAACCTGATACAGACAATTCCTAACAGAGACTCTTCCCAGGGGGTTCTAGATTGTGTCAAATTGACAACGAATTTACCACATAAAGAAGTCCTGAAGAGAATCAAGTGGAAATGGGAAGGGTGCTAGTGGAAACATGGAGGCCAGAGATGACAGATGGGGTTGGCACATAGATGTCATCAACAAGAATGTTGAGGTGGGAGGAGCAGCCTATGGCCAGGTGTGCGGGGTGAACAGGCCCAGGTGAGAGGCAACGGGCTTGCTGTGTACCAAAAAAATGGAACAGACAATGAGAGTAAAGAAAGCCAATATGAACTAACATGTTCATTTAAAACACAGTGATGCTGAGTGTCAATGCAGGGATGCTTAAGAAAAATGTGGTCTGTGAAAACAATAGAGTATTCAGTTGTAAGAAGATGGGCAATTGTGCCCAATGCTACGACATGGATTAACCTCAAGAACACTGAGTTGAGTAAACCAGACTCTAAAAGGCAGTGCTGTGTGGTTCCGTTAGTGAGGTTTCTGCTGTGTAGGCAGGGACAGAAAGGAGGATGGTGGTTGTCCTGGGACCAGGGAGAAGGGTCTGGAGAGTTCCAGCTTAGGAAGATGAGGAAGTTCTGGAAACTGGCGGCAATGGCTGGACTGGTACCAGTGTGCCCAGTGCCACTCATCTTGTGCCCTTATCAATGGTGAATCTTATTGCACGTGTTTTATCACAGTGTAAAAATAAGAATTTTAAATTGATATCATTAAAAATAAAAATATAATGTATTTTAATGGATACAAACACACACTTTAAACATGCTAGACTATTAAGGGGGATGGGTATAACAAAGGCTACAAACAGACAAATGATCCAAGGTGGATGGTGAACCTCTGCCTAAATCTAGAGAATGACACTCAAGGATGGCATAGTCAGTGAGCTAGGTGATGGAGCCCTCCCTGCAGGAGTTTCAAGGGTCATTATCCCACATCCTCCCTAGTGTAAGGTGTGGGTGTTGAATCTTAAATGATCTTTTAATAAAAATCCCGGAGCCAGATATTGGGGTAAATGCTGAAAGATCAGAGAGACAAAGAACAAGCCACTGCCACATCTTACCTAGCCAACTCCACAAATCCTCTGACCCGAAGTCTCTGAGTCCTCAGCTGAGAAGCCTCCAGCCGAAAAGCCTTTAGTTCCTGTTTCCTCACACCTTATATGCCTTTTTCCACCCAGCCATTTCACTTCCTTCCTAGTGCTGGGATTAGTGGTATGTGTGCTTCCCAAATACTGGGAATAAAGGCATGAAATCTCAAGTGCTAGGATTAAAGGTGTGTGCCACCACTGCCTGGCTCTGTTTCTCTCCTAGACTGAGTCAATCTCATGTAGTCCTGGGTGGCTTTGAACTCACAGAGATCCAGATGGATCTCTGCCTTCCGAGTGCTAGGATTAAAGGGGTGTGCCACCACTGCCTGGCATCTATGTTTGATCTAGTGGCTTTTTCTGATCTCTGATCTTCAGGCAAATGTTATTAGGGTACACAATATGTCACCACAAGTGGTCTTCCTATACCCTAGAACACCCCCAACCCCTTCAAACTCCAGCTCCTACCAGGGTCCTTCTGGCTGCCTGACTGTCTCCTTTTCTGCTAATCAGGAAGACTGGACCCCAAGTGCCAGCTGCCCCCCAAACCTTATCCCAGCCTGGCCGACCACCTGGCCCAGGCTCCTGCACCCAGGGCTAGCACACTCAATGAAGCTTATGCACACAGTAGGTGCTCAGACTGAAGGGAGAATGGAGGGGGAGGCTTCTCACGGCCTGGAACGTGAGCCCATGTTTCCCTGAAGCAGCCTCCTGGTTCAACAGGCCTCTAAAACCCGAGGAGCATAAAAACACCCGCTCGCTCATTCTTGAATAACCGACGGTTAACGTAGATTGTCAACTTGACAGAATTTAGAGTCACCTAGGAGCCAGGCTTCTGGGTGTGCCTGTGAGGGATTGTCTTGATTGGGTTAACTGAGGGAGGAAAGCCAGCCTACCCTAACTGAGGGCAGCACTATTTTATGGGCTGGAGCCCCGGACTGAATAAAAAGAAGAAAGCCAGCCGAGCACTACTGGTCATGACTTTCCACATCCTGCCCCAGGTGTGTGCAACAAGCCACCTCAAGGTCCTGCTGCCTCGAGTTCCCTACCATGCTGGACCACACCCTTGAACTCTGAGCTGGAATAAACTCTTTCTCCTTCAAGTGTCTTTTCTCAGGTATTTTATCGCGGAGACGGGAAAAACAGCTACACAATAACCAGACCTGTTTGTATTTGAAACCCCGATTCTACTTGATAATGGGGGACTCGTGTCAGCCAGGGCTCAGCTGCATCCTTCCTTGTCATCATTTCCGCAAGGCACAGCCGGGACACCGTGGTCCTGTGAGTGTGTCTGGTCACTCAGGCGAGCCTGAGGACCACTACCTCAGGAAGATGAGTTGCCACGAAGCCACTTTGGGGAGAGGACAGGTGAGGAGTCATTTGCATTCTGCACCTGAGACTCAGAACGTTGACACACCCCTTCCACACTTGATGTCCCCCAATGCTTGAACACACACACCAAGCACCTCCATGCTGCCCACGTGAGCATGCTGCAGTTTTGACTGATGTGTGCAATCCTAAAGACAACTGAGTCCATCTGGGGGCTGAAGAAGGAAGAACGGAAGGCATGTCAGGGTAGGCTGTGCCCGAGATGAGCAAGGCATGACAAGCCAAGCGCTGGTAGCTTTGAATGAGCCTTCAGCCAGGGAAGGAGATGGCCCTCAAACAGCAATGGGGGGCCACCTCTGACTGTGCCCACCAGGGCTCCTGCCTGCAAAGCATTCTGGGGGAGGGGCATAATAAGAGGATTTGAAGTGGTCTATAGGTAACTGAGTGCAGAATGGCTTTGAGAAAATGACCCAGCATCCAGAGCGGGTGGGTGACCTTGGCCACAACCCCGGGACATGTACAGGTTGTTACCCAGGCTGAGCATGGCACTGCTACCGGTGCCTAGGACACTGGCCGGCTGCTTCAGACCAGGGGAGTCTCCATGTGTGCTGGCAGTATGGGACTGCTGGGACCTATACTAGTCTCCTCAAGAAGGCAGGGAGAGAATAGCTCTGCTCTCTCAGGAAAGCAAAGTCCTGCTTCCCACCAAGGAAAGAGACTCCCCAAATGTTAGAGGACCCTTCTGAGGCTGGTAGCATGTATCAGTCCTTTTCCTATTGGTAAAGCATCACACCTTGCCGGGGTAAGTTCTGAAGAAAAGAGGCCTTCTTCAGGTCACTGTTGCAAAGGCCCAAGGTTGAGCGGCCACATCTGGTGATAGCTTTCTGCTAGCAGAGTGCCAAGCAGCAAGGGATCTTACCCGGAAAGGCAAGGGAGGGAGCATGCCTGTTTTCTGGCCTCTCTCTCCCTTCTTATAAAGCCACAGAATACAATGGTGAGGGCCTCACTCTGGTGCCCAGATTGTTTCTGCCCTCTAACATGTCATAATGGGAACTAAATTCCAACCGGAGTTATGTATGTGTGTGTGTGGGGGGGGGGGTGATTGAAACCATAGCAACAATCGAAATAAAAATTGTTCAGATTACTGTGTCAATTCAATGGCCATGATGTCTCTAGACCCCGTGGGACAGCGTTTAGCTGAACTGGAACCCTAACTGATGGTTTCCTATTGTTTAATCTTAATCTCTTCAAATGTTCCTTCAGATTTCTAGTATCCAGAGCTATTCGGTGGACACAAAAAGATTAATGACTGCAATTTTAATACTCTAGACAGCCTACATCAATTGTTCTGAGAATGAATGAGTGTGTGTGTGTGTGTGTGTGTGTGTGTGTGTGTGTGTGTGTGTGTGACTTCTCTACCCAAACTTTAGCCCTGACAAACTGAAATTTATTGTAACACATACTGTTGTGCAGGCCCCAGCTCCTCTCTGGGTTTTTCAGAGCACACTTCTCTTTTGGCCAGGTGTGCAAACAACTGGAAGGTTGTCAGTAGGTCAAGGCCATCCGTGGTTTTTACCGGTTGGCAGCGGCGTGCCAGGAGGAGGCCAGGGCTGTGGGGGTAGGGTTGGGCAACTCTGTAATAAACACATTAGATGATGCAACAGGGCACAGGCTTCTTAGAGACACATGTGGTCTCAACTGTGGCAGCTTGGAAATACGAACTCAAGGTGACAGTTTTCCTTGGTCTTGAACTGGGCCTTCTTGCAGAGTGCAGCTTAGGAGGTAGATGATGCCGGCAAAAGCCAGGCTCATGGAAGTGGAAGCTGTTATGAACAAAGATCTCATCTACCAACCCTGCAAACAGGCTACCTTATTAAATACAGACACTCCAGTCTGGTGTCCCAGAAGGCCCCAGTGTGACCTGGGCCACATGCAAACCAGTTTGCGACTCTGTTCCTCTGCTTGTAAGCACCTGGCTTCATGTGTACTGTCTGCCTAGGACACTGCATGGGGCCAGGACAGCCTGGCCAGGGCCTGCAGGACAGAGGGCTGATGACCTAGCCAGCAGCCACCTCCCAGGCCCAGCTGCAGGGCTGGGTTTCCTGAAAACTGTGAGTCTGGAGCAAGACAGCTGACCCCTGGCTGTGTGTTTACGGATTTCACCAGGCTCTGGGGACCGCTGTGGCCTCCCCACTCCTGTGGCCTCATGGTTGGTGATGTGGGCCCCTACTGGAGCTGCCGTCTCCCCATGGCTTTCAGCAAATAGGGGGTGTTTGTTCCTATCTCCTGTAAACAGTTGTTTTCTCAGTGACCGCCCAGCTTGTGTTAAATATTAACAGAGAGCTGCTCCACAGCCGTGCTTGGGGTGTCTGTTTTAAATATTTAAGTAACTGCTCTTCCCTGTCCTGGAATGACATTTTGGCTCAGATTCGCTGTAACTGCTGTTGCTTTAAATTGTATGATATGACCACCTCTCTCTCTCTCTCTCTCTCTCTCTCTCTCTCTCTCTCTCTCTCTCCCTCCCTCCCTCCCTCCCTTCTTCCCTCCCTCCCCCTCAGTCCCTCTGTAAACAGCTGCCTCATTCACCTTCAGTCACAACACCATGGGACACGTTGGGTTCCAGATGTGTGACCTCTTGGGAAGCAGGTGGCTGTTGAGGATGATGGGGCAGGGGGTACACCCTGGAGCGCCAGGAGTAGCAGCTGTGATGAGCTGTCCGTCTGTCTCCATGAGGCATTCGGTGGGAACCATGGGCTTTGGAACATTCTGCTTCTGCCTGGACTCAGTTGTGGAAAGTTCCTCTGGCCTCAGACTTGGGTTGTTAGGGATCCACAGATAGACGGGATAGTAACTTCCCAGGTAAGGCCACTGAAGCCTTTTCTAAAGTAAGCTATCTCTCCCTCCTTGTCTTCCCACCCCCTGGCCTGAGTTTAGGAGTAGAAGGCGGAGAGAGAACTTGCCCTTGCTTGGGCCAGAGAAGTCTAGCCCCAGTCTGTGAGACTCCAAGATAACCCTGCATCTCTGAAGAGCTAGTGAGGTCACCTCAAGACTAAACTAATTGAAAGTCACCTCCATTTACCCCAAGGACTACCATGCAGATTTTAGCATAAAATGAATTCTGATCCTCTTTTAGTACCCTTTAGATCTTTAAGTACCTTTTTTTTTTCAAAAGCAAAAGGTGGTTGCAATACTGTAGTTCCTGATGGGGGCCAGGGTGAACCCCCAGGACACTTCCTTTGGGAGGAGCCTCACTATAGAGGGCAGATGTAGCCCTGAAGTCCTGTGAGGAGTCATGAATCCCCAGCTGTGTGGCCCCTCTGTATCTTACTCTCCCCCTTTCTATATGGAGAAAACAGCAGTACCACCCACTTCATTATGGTTACGATCCACAACTTGGACTTTGTGATTGACACGTGGGTGCCTGTCCAGGGCTCCCACAACCGGTGAGCTAGCCACTGCCAAAACTACAAGCAGAATAAAAGGTGTTTCCTTGGGAAATCTGATGGGGAGGATGAGTCAGTTCCCAGGTCACACTGAGGCCTGGGAACAGAGTCATTAGTTGTTGGAAGGCTTGAAAGAGGGATGGCCAGCTAGAAATCAAATGGACAGGTAGGGACTGGGGGGCGGGGGGTGGGGGTTACAGCCTGCAGAGATGCTCAAGTCAGAGAGAAGCTCAGAGATGGTGCCTGCATCCTCTCTGAACCTCAGAGGCACAAGCAAGCAGGCTTGGAGGGCTGATGGGAACTCCTCAAAGAGCAGGACTCAGCAGAAGTCTGTTGAAGGAACTGTTCAGTCATTTACCCTCAGCTACCCAAGGTGGCTACAGTCAGCCATGGCCTCCACCCACCCTCAGACACTTTGAGAGATCCTGGACATGCTTTCCAAGAAGAACTAATCTTTCGATATGAGCAGATTTGATGTAACGGTATAGTGCTCAAAAACACACCCTGGGCTGAGGGGCCTCAGCATCACCCAGAACGCCAGAGGACTTGTTAAAACATGGGTGGATGGACC
>CABHPP010092955.1:0-32193 GCA_902168425.1 Peromyscus attwateri | reverse complement strand
CAAGGGGCGCGGGCCAGGGCGTGGGGCTGTCGCCCGAGGCTGTGGGCGCGCGCGCGTGCCCGGGGAGGCGGCGGGGACGCCCGCTGGAGGCCGAGGCGTCCGCGGCTGGGCTCCATCCGCCTCGCTGCGCGGGAGTGCGTGCGTGTGCACATCGGGGGCCCGGGGTGAGTTTGGGGTGGACCAGTGCGGGTGGACGGGCTACGCTCCCGCTTATCCGTTTATCGAGCGTTTACCGTGGGTGCCAGGGAGTACATGTGCCCACGTGTCTGAACGTTCCCGAGTAAGTGTGGTCACACGTGTTTAAGATCCAGGCTGAGCACCCTACACTGTATGCCAGTGTGTGTGATGTGACGGCTGACCCTGGGCCGGATTCTGTGAGCCTGGGGCTTAGGGACAGACCCACAGATCCCCAGGGTCTGAGTCCGGTGGAAGCCGCTCAGCCCAGCCTTGGCAACACTCTACATGGCCACGCAGGCTGGGGAGCGGGCTGCGCTGAACTTGGATTGAGGTTTTCAAAATATGTCTGAGTTCCCCGGCTTTGTTCGTGGCTGTTTCTAGCTAGGCCAGATTTGGACTCTGCCCCCATACCTAGGGGTTAGGCCCTAGGGAGACCCAGGGCCCCAGATAATTGCCCTCTTTGCTTGACCCTCTAAGTTAATCATATTCCCCTGATTTATCTGAGCCCCAGTGACGGTAACAAATGGGTGACAGCATGCTTGGGACACATCCTCTAAGGGCTGTCCTTGCGGTTTTGACTGACAGTTTGTGTGTGTTGAAAATCTCAGTTGAAAGTTGTAACTGCTTTAAAGCAAACTTTAGAAAGTTTTTTTTGTCTGAACTTCTCTCCACTGGCAAAATGCTGCTTGACTTTCTGAAGGGAAAATGTCCTTACAGGAGTCTGGTGTGTGTAAAGGGGCACATAAAAAAATCCCTGTTGCTAACTGGAGAAGAATTTCATTGAATGGGTGCCTGACTCCGACAGGAGGAACTTAAGCAGTGAACTTTGGACATCATCTTTCGGCGGACAAAACCTGGAAGGAAACCAAAAAAAGACCCGTGTTCTTTTTTCCTCTTTGTCCTGAAAACTGGAAAAAAAAAAAAAAATCCCCACCTTCTGGATGTGTTGGAACTGTTCCCCTCCCCCATCAGGGCCAGACTCTCCCTGGATCCCCCACCCCCAAATAAAATATGCCTGTGGGGAGCGGAGGAGTGAGTCACTCCCTGGCAGAGGGCCCCACAGCAAACATTTGGGAAGGTTCTTGCCTAACTTCCCAGAAGAAAAGGCCTGGGATTTAAAATGGTCCCCGTGGTTTGAAACTCTGAGCCCGGCCTGCTTCAGAAGTAACTTAAAAAGTCATTTTGCTATCTCTGAGAACTCAAACCTCAGACTTAAGCAGTGGTTAGGATTTAGAGCTGTTTCTAGAAATGGAGTCTGGCCTTCCCAGGTGGCATGTGGAGTGAGGAAGGAGGAGGGAAATGGGGTTGAATCATTATGGAATACCTACTGTGTGCTGAGAATGGTTCTGGGGGTCCTTAACTCTCCTGGTATCGCACTGTGTTTTTGGTTTTGTGCACAAGGAATCTGAATCATACAGAGATCAAGCATGTGTCCCTGGGCCAGCCGAGAGAAGGAGGCAACCAAAACCTGAGCCACCTGCCTGCCTTCGAAGTCCTTCCTCTTTCCATTGGGCCCAGGACTTGACATGCACTTCCTAAGGTGCACAGCCTGGGCGCTGAGGACTTGAACACTCATGTACTCAGTTAGGGCTCACAGTAAGTCAGAGGTTATTGTCTCCATTATACAGATGAGAAGACAGACACTACGAGAGATGAACTGGCTGGCATAGTGTTTGGAAAGTAGCTCCATGACTGGTGGCTCCCATTGTTGAGGATATGCCCTGTGCACAAAATTGGAAGTTATTTCCTCCTTTATGCTCAACAACACTGTAAGGTGAGAACTGCCATGGTGCCCAAGACAGAGAGAGACTACAGCGTATGCAGTAGACCCGGGATTTGAACCCAGACTTGTCTGGGCAGAGTCTGTAGTCTTCCCCTGTACTTGCAAAGTCAATATCCAGGTAAGTTGATAAGCTGGTAAATGATGAAGTCAGAATTTAAACTCATATCTCCGATTCTGGGACCAGCCTTCTTAACTTGAAGGCACACAGGCTACCTTTATTGTGTTTGCTCTTTCCTGCTGGGTTCCAGCATGCTAGGAGAGGTCTTCCCAAAGGCCACTGAGCCACCAGAGTGAAGGGACACTAGTCTTTCCAAGTGCCAGAGGTGGACAAACCATTGTCAAAAGGGGAATAATATTTCCCTCCTCTTCTCAGGCTGAACCAGAAAGGGAGGTGAGGGTGGAGGGCTTGGTGAATCATTCAAGATTAGATGGGTTAGGGCCAGGTGTGGTGGCTCATGCCTGTAATCCCAGCACTATGAGAGGCTGAGGCAGAAGGATTGCTTTGACTTCTAGGCCAGCCTTGACTTACATAGCAAGTACCAGGTTACCCAGGATTATATAAGACACCATCATGTAAATAAATAAATTAATTAAATAAACAGCCTAGATTCAGGTTGGTACCTCTAAGTCCTTATTGCAGACAAAGCTGGACTCTGCCCTAGGAAGAGCCCAGACCTCTGACCTTGTGGGGATATGGGGAGTGAACTGCCTCAGGGCCTCGCTCTCATTCTGAATATCTGACATGATCATTTTTAAAAAGGCTCCTTGTCACCTGTCATTCAGAACTGGGTCTGCCAGTCACTTCCTCATTCACTTCCGTTTCTGATGTTTGGCAGGAGGACTGTGTGTAAGGACCTGTGGTTTGGGCTGTGTCTGCCCAGCTCTGTGTCCTCCAGCATTAAAAGTTATCTCTTCCCCTTCCAAGAATGTCTGCAAATTGATGAATATTTGCAAAGTGCTTTGCAATGTGAGGCCTTAACTTAAGGTGTGAAATAATAGATCTTATGGGAGGGCTCAGCCTCGGTTCTGGCATTGATAGATTTCTCTCCATCTGGCCTGTGATTTGCAGAGGTAAAAATAGGCCTTGTTTCTATGTTTTTATTTATTTAATTTAGTTTTTGCTGATATCATCATAGGCAGCAAAGTGCACATACCTTTTTGCTAGTCCTTCGGACTCGGGGCTCTGAGGGGCAGGGAGATTGTGGAACAAGGTATCATTTAGGATAGTTGGGTATCTATAAAGGGTTTTGAAGTTTTTGAGCAGGCAGTGGATGATGTACTATGTTCTCAGCTCTGTCACCAGGTAATACCAATGTCATCTTTCTTCTCTCTCTCTCTCTCTCTCTCTCTCTCTCTCTCTCTCTCTCTCTCTTTGGTTTTTTGAGACAGAGTTTCTCTGTGTAGTCCTGGCTGTCCTGGAACTCCCTCTGTAGACCAGGCTGGCCTTGAACTCAGAGATCCACCTGCCTCTGCCTCTTAACTGCTAGGATTAAAGGCATGTGCCACCATCGCCTGGCTCTTTTCTTCTTTCTTTTTTTGAAAATGTTAGTAGAACCCCCCCCCCCCCGCCAGCAACCTCCCCCGTTCCTGTCTGAATTTGATGACATATACACAATCCATTTTCAGACCAAACCTGTAGCCTTCTTAGACCCAAGGTCCAGAAAGAAGTAATATTGGGGCACATCCGTTAGTGGTGTGATTTCCTGTGACGTTAATCTTGGGAACTCGAACTTGAGAGTGTGATCTGGCATTTTGACATCTGTCACTCCAGCAGGACTTGCTATGTGAATACAGACCCACATATACAGGGGACACTTGTCTCCAATTCTTGACACTCTCCCCCCCCACCCCACACACACACACATGTAGGCGACTTCTCACGTGGTCTGGCTCCTGAGAAATTAGTTGCCTAGGCAGGCTTCTTGGACTGTGCTGGGCCAAATCACAACAACCCCTAAAATCCTTGGTCCCTACCCCTGGAGCTGGGCCCTGAGGGGCTGTGAGTTTGCACGTGGGGCCACTCGGTCTGAAATGCATTCAGTTCCAAAGGCTTTGACCCACATGGAGCTGTTCTTTCTCTCTTAGACTTCTGTGTGATGGTGACCTCATAGAAAAGAAGAAGAGGGCTTTGTGTAGGAATCCCCCGAGTGTGAAGGAATGCCGACAGGAGGGCGGGTAGTTACTGTGAGAAGCCTGAGGCGCCTGCCTTTTCCCCAAATTGTTTAACCCTCACACTTCAAAATCAGGGTGGCCCTTGAGAAAGAGATTCTTTTTGCTTTGTTTTGTTCTGTTTTGTTTTTCAAGACAGGGTTTCTCTGTGCAGCCCTGGCTGTCCTGGAATTCACTCTGTAGACCAGGCTGGCCTCGAACACAGGGTAGAGGTGACACTGGAGGCTACTCAGGGTAGACTTTGAGGATTGGAAGCTGACCAATTGTGCATTTTACAGAGTGGAAACTGAGGCCCTGGAAGGGTAAGATATTCATAATCAAATTAAGAATGTGAGCTTTGGGGCTGGAGAGAGGAGGGGTTAGTGGTTAACAGCATGGGCTGCTCTTCCAAAGGACTTGGGTTCCATCCCCAGCACCCACATGACAGCTTATAACCACCCATAACTCCAATTTCAGGGGATCTGATGCCTCCCTCTTCTGGCCTCCAAAGGTACCAGTCATGGTGCAGACATACATGCAGGCAAAACACCCAGACACATACAATTTAAAAACAAAGCCGGGCGTTGGTGGCGCACGCCTTTAATCCCAGCACTCGGGAGGCAGAGGCAGGCGGATCTCTGTGAGTTCGAGGCCAGCCTGGGCTACCAAGTGAGTTCCAGGAAAGGTGCAAAGCTACACAGAGAAACCCTGTCTCGAAAAACCAAAAAAAAAAAAAAAGAAAAAAAAATTTAAAAACAAAAATTTGCCGGGTGTAGTAGACAGCAGCAGCTTGGCAGGAAGCTGGATTTCAGTGCTGGAGTGGCCCTCCTGGCATCTCAAGAAAATGTTTGGAGATCTGTGTTTGCTTTCTTCCCACCTGCTCACCACCAGGCAAGACAGTGAGCCCCTCAGTTTGGGTAGGAAGTTGGAAAGTCTCTGAAGGTCCGAGAGCTATGTCCTAAAACACCGCAAGGGTGTTATGAAGTGAGGCAGATGTTTTGTTAATTATTTATATAGTGTGTCCCAGCAGGGATCTATGCTGATAGGAGTGGCCATCACAGACCTCAGCAGGACCAGAGTCCTCATCGAGGACTTCCTGTCTGCACTAAGGGTCACTGGACCTGAGGGAGACCACATGTACTATGGGAATCTTCCTGGGCCATTTGAGGCTCTGTTAGATTGGCTCTCTCTAAAGGCAGAAAAGACCCTGACTCCCACCATGGCTGTCCCTCCTCAGGAGCTCCCTCACACCTGAAGCCCACCAGGTTTGTGAGGGAAAGTGAGGACAGACGCCTGTGGGGAGAACCATTCCCCTACCCTCAGCCCAGCCTCCCCCACTTGTCTATCAGGTGGGCTGGATGCATCTGGCGATGGCTCCAACTTCTCACACACCGGACTGACTTTAGGATATGGATACTGAAAAGAAAGGAGCCTGGGGTGGGAGCCGTGTCTGAAATTGGGCTGAGGATGAGGGGCGTGAGCTCAGAGAGGAGAAGCAAACTGCCCTGCCTTCCTGTGACCTGTGGCTGTTTAACCTAGACACCTGCTCAGGCCAGAGAGCCTGTGGTGTGGAAGCAGATTGCAGTCCCTACATCTGGGAGGAGGGGGGATGAGGAGTAAGGGTGTGATGAGCGCAGGGCTTCCTTTTGGGGTGATAAAATGTTTTGGAACTATGTAGCAACTTGGCTGTGCAACATTATGATGTACCAGATGCCACTTTAAAATGGTTAATTTGGGTATAGTTTAATGATAGAACACTTACCTGGCATGCGTGAAGCCTGGGTTGGATCCCCAGCACCACACACTCCCACAAAGGTTAATTTTATATGAAGGAAAACAAAACCAGAAGGGATTCTGTTACTAAAGACAAAAAGCCCCCTCTCCTGCCCCATTTATAGATAGGGACAATGAAGGGTAGAGAGCATGCCCAGCCTGAGATCCTACAGAGCTGTCCCATGGCTTCAGTCACATTACTCTCAAAGCTGTCAAGCCATGCATCATGGCTTCTGGGCCTGAGCTTGCAGGCAAAGCAGAGCACCTGCAGTCTTGAGCAGGCTGAGTGTACTCTGGTCTCAGAACTGGAGATACTTGTGTTGTCTAGCATGTGACACACCCATCTGCTCATTCAAGAAACATCCTGAGAGATGGTGTGGTGTAGGGCACTTGCTCTTGAAGAGGACCCAGGTTCAGTTCCCAGCACACATATCAGACAGCCCATAGCTTCCTGTAACTCTAGTTCCAGAGGATCAGATGCCTTCTTCTGGCCCTCTTTGGGCACCTGCATGTACATAGTGCACACACAGACAAGCAGGCACAAACATATATATATAAATAAAAATAAATTTAAATTTCTTTTGAAATCTCAATGGATAGCTCTGGCTGTTCTGAAACTCAGTTTGTAGACCAGGCTGGCGTCAAACTCAGATATTTTCCTGCTTCTACCTCCCGAGTGCTGGATTTAAAAGTGTGTGTTACTGTGCCTGGCAAATTACAAAATAATGATAATAATGATTTATCTATTTTATTTTATGTGCATTGATGTTTTGCCTGAATGTATGTCTGTAGGAGGGTGTCAGATCCCCTGGAACTAGAGTTACAGGCAGGTGTGAGCTGCCATGTGGGTGCTGGAAATTGAACCCGGGTCCTCTGGAAAAGCACCCAGTGTTAATCTCTGAACCATCTCTCCAACCCTCTCCCCCCATTTTTTTTAAAAAGAGGCCTTGGGGTAGGTAGGGCTTGCACAGAGCCCCCTTATGGCCTCAGCCCCCTCCTTGGGGCAGCACTCCTTTCATCCTCACTGCAGGAGGCAGGCTCAGAACTGTGTAGGAGTTTGTGAATGCTCTCTAGGAGGGATCTGATGGGCCTCACTCTCAGAAGCAGAAGGAGTTGGGAGAGTGAGTAGCATTGTGGCTGGGAGATTAAGAGGTTCTGCTGAGGCCTCAAAGGGCCATGGTGAGGGCAAGTGGACCACAGAGGCCGTGGGATAAGGTTTCCAGAGCTACAGGCTGACCTGGAAAACTATGCAACGAGGAACTTCCTCCAGCCTCACCATCCCTCCTGTCAGAGGCTTCCCTGTGCCAGGTGTCTGCTGTGTGTCATGCCCTAGTCCAACTTTTACACTCAGTAACAACTTGAGTACTCGTATACCCACGTTAGGGATGAAGAAACAACCAGGCTCCAGGGTAGCTGGTTTTCTACTGTCAACATGAGTGCTGTGAGGAAAACCACAGCAGAGGGCATTGTACAGAGTGAGGGGACAGTTGCTGCCCTCTGGAAGTGCCTACTGTGTGAGCCGGGAGAGGGTAGCCAATTCTAGCCTTCCGAGCAGATGGAAGAAACAGCATGTACCATGAGGGCATAGGGTATCAGTTGTCTATTTCCTCAGATGAGAGTGTCATTCCATAGGGCAAGACTTGGTGTGTGGCCACAGCTGTGTTCTCAGAACCTGGCACACAGTAAAAGCACAATTATCACAATATTTCTGTGCACCAGCATGGTGACATGGTGTTTAAATATTTCAGATTTGGGGGCATTTCAGATTTTCAGGTTAGGGTTATTCAATTGGTAAAGTCTATGCAATATTCCCAAATTCAATTAATTCTAAAATCTGAAACAAGGGGCTGGAGAGATGGCTCAGTGGTTAAGAGTACTTGCTGCTCACTCTTCCAGAGGACTCAGGTTCAATTCCCAGCACACACATGTCAGTTCATAACCATGTGTGACTCCAGTTCAGGGGATATGATCCCCTCTTCTGACTTTCATTGGCACCTGGCATGCCATTGGTACACAGACATTTATGCAAGCAAAAAAAAAATCCATACACCTAATAAATAAATAAGTAAAACCTGAAACTTTCCTGGTCCCACACATTTCAGATAAGAGATATTCAACCTGCCGGAACCCCTGAGTTATGGGGCTTCCTTCCTATGGTTCTTTGCTGAATGTCTGTATAGGAGGGCTTGGGGGTATATGCACCTCAAAGCTGCTTTTTAATTTTGTTGGGGATGCTGGGAATTACACCCAGGTCTCCTGTACATGCCACAACAGCTACACTCCCAACCTTAAACTGTGTTTTCTGTCAAGTACCTTCGTTGTTTAGAGGGAGAGTGTTCTTTGTGAGGTGGCTTTGAGAAGGGGAAAGAGTTAAATTTCCTAAGCAAGTTCTAGAGTCCCCCATCCCTGGGGGAATGATCCCCAATTCTGCCCCAACCTGAAAAGTGAGGAACCTGGCCTTATAAGAGGAAGCAAATCTCTTGTTCGTTTGGCCTCGGTGGGTGTCTACACGGTAGCGCCCCGAACACTACATGGTAGCAGACAGCAGAGGCAGGAGCCTGCCCGAGGGTTACAGGCTCTGCCGGGTCCCTGAACGGGTTGCTCAGAACCTCAAGTGTGCACACACTTGCTGGCTGTGACTCAGAGCGTGCTCGGGCTGCTTTGTCCCTCTTCTGCAGGAATCCCAGTGGCCTTTGTGTTTGCTCTCAATGCCAGCCTCCTCAGCTAGTCCATGAGAACGTGAAGACTGGAGTTCTGTCTGTGCACAGTCTGGGGACGGTGTGGAGACTGTGGCTCTTGGAGCCAGCCTGGTGGTGACAGCATGGCATGTGGTTTTCCATGAGGGGTGATGGGCACTGGGGTCTCCCAGCAGACAGGTTCATGGTGCTGTTCAGTCCAGGCTGGAGTTGGCCATTTGGGAAACAAAAGAATCAGACACAGACCTGTGTCTGTCTTCCTAGGAAATGTGCAGAGGAAATACCTGTACCTTGATCTGACAGCTGTCCTTTATACATACTTTTTATATCCTACATCTTCAGACTTTGATCATCTGCAGGCTGGGTATAGGACAACCCCCCTTTCCTGGTCTCTTAAGGGCAGTGGTGTGTTAGAGTATTTTATTGTTGTCTGGGGACTGGAGAGGCAGTCTTAAAGAAGCATTCAGCCCCTGGCATGTGAGATCCTGGATGCTCTGATGACTTATGGGACAGTGTCTCTGAAATCACACACTGCCAAACATTCCTGCACATATGGCCACTGTGATGTACTAATGTTAGCAATCGAGATACTTAATTACATAGGAAAAAATTCCCTTTTTCTACTCCCCAGGGGTTACTGGAGAGCCTGTATGTCTCAGGCCTAAGGGTCCTACACAGTATAAATCAGACTGACAGATGGGGTATCATTATTGTGTATGACTTTATTATCTAATAATTATTCTTTAATCTGGTCACAGTGTTATCTGGCAGTTTCTTCAATTGCTATTTATCCAGCTATATTGGCTCAACCCTACTTTGTGCCTGACCTGGGACTGGGACCTGGGACTAGAGGGAAACAGGATTCTAATGGCCCTGAATCTTTACTGTGTGCCAGCCACCCAGGTGGTGCTGTGGGCTGTGGGTGGGTCTGTTCATTTACTTGCCACCACCCAGTAGAAAAAGGGAATTTTTTCCTATGTAATTAAGTATCTCGATTGCTAACATTAGTACATCACAGTGGCCATATGTGCAGGAATGTTTGGCAGTGTGTGATTTCAGAGACACTGTCCCATAAGTCATCAGAGCACTGTGGGAAAAATGCACTTCCTACTGTGTGCACATCTTTAGAGGTGCAGACATGTAGACCATCCATCCAGCATGCACTGGTTAGATGAGTTCTCTGGGGCCCGGCTCTCTGCTTGCTATGATCAACCAAGTTAGCCACTATTCACAGGCCACGTGATGACGTCCCCTGAATGAACCAGAAACAATCCAGATGCCCCAGGAACCGATGTGAGAACAAGGCACCCCTTCACACATCACGTCTCAGTTCAGCGTCTTGCCACCACCCAGCATTTTGAGACAGAATGTGAGATCTCGTGGTTGGCTAAATACATAAATATTTTATGTCTCGATATTCTGAAAACGAAGCCCAAATGCACAGAACTGCTGCACATCAGTGCTATGGATCATATGTTATAATAATCTGATGACATGTTGTTTAAATATTTATGGACTGATGCGACATAACAATGGGGGGAGAGGGGCGCCTGGGAGCAGAGTCATGGCAGATGCTAGAAAGGAGCGAGCGTATTCTCTCCATTCTGAGATGTGTCACGCGACGCTGGGGTGCGGGGCAGTAGCAGTGGCTGACATTTATCGGTCATTTGCTGTGTGCTGTACCTGTCAGTGACTTCATTTTATTTCATCATCACAGTACCCCTGGGAGGATGGGATGATTAATAACGTCCAGTCACAGATGGGAAACTGAGGCTCGAGGCAGACATGCCGCTGGTAAACAGCCAGGAACAAGCCTGATGCTGCACTGTAAGCTCTTGCCACTGTACCGTTCGTCCATGCCTGCCCCCACCCACTACTCTGGAGGACTCCTTGCTATATGCTTGTTGGACTTTCCAAGTCACAGGAAGAGTTGGCTGTCTGTAAAGTGACAGGCAGGAGTTGAAACCATGAGCATCCAACCAAGGATGGGCTGCCATAGTTGGGTGTGTGTGCCCAGTACACATCCTCAGATGTGCCAAATCTCACTCTTGCATTTTTCTTCATTCTTGGTTCTACAGTCATTACAGGAGCTCGCTGCAGATGGTGTCCCCTGGGGTCCTTAGTCCCCGGCCCTTGCTTTGGCCAGTGAGAAAAGTTGCCAGGTTCTCACTTCCTGTTCACCTCTGAGGGCTAGCCTTGTTATCTCTCCCTGCTCAGGGAGCCACCTGAACAGGCCAGCCAGTGAGACCATTCCCTGGTGACATCTGTTGGATACTCATATGAGTATCCCGTCCTGATAGCTTGTTCTCTTAACCACTCACTGTCTAGGAAGCTCCCTGAGAGCACAAGCCTCAAGGTTGTCACTTTAGCACAGGGCACATAAACAGCCAACTGAAGTTCAACAAACAAGACTCCCAGCATCTTCTTGGAGGCGACAATCTCAGACCCAGTAGGGCCTTCCACTTCTGCCAGGACTTTGGGGTATTCTCAAGGCCCCTGGAACCAGAAGGGGCATATCATGGTCATATAAATGGAGAGTGAGGGTGGCTGTGTAATTTGTGAGGCCCAGTGTAAAATTGAAACGCAGACCCCTTTGTTCAAAAATCAGCAAGGAGGGAGGGGCTGGGATGTGACTTGGCAGAGTGCTTGTCTAGCATGCACAAGGTTCTATCCTCAGGCAATATGCACCTGTAGTTGCAATATTCAGGAGGTGGAGGCAGGAGGATCAGAATTTCAGGGTCATCACTGGCTATATAGCAAGTTGGGGACAGCCTAGGATACATGAGGACCTGTTTCAAGCCCACCCCCAACCCTGAAAAAACAACAAGAATCAGAAAACTGGCTTTTCCTTTCTTTTGTATTTACTCTCCCTACCTGTCATGATTTTTATGCAGAGTTTACTTCTTGGGCATAGGGACTCTCAGGGTGAGTGCAGACCCTCAGAAGATCCCACCCTGTCATTCTTTGTGGGGTCTACTTTCCACTCTGCCATGGGTGACGGGGATTGGTATGAGGGCAACACTGGGCACCTGTCCTGGGGTGGCAGGACCAATATGTACTGCAGGTCCAAAAGCCCATACCTGCTCCAGGGTTCTTCCAGATATCAAAGGTAACAAGAATGCCAATAGTGAACTCAGGATATGGCATACACACTTGGCTCCCTTATGGGGACAGGGTTGATTGACTATGCTAGTTTCACAACAGTGTCCCTCTTACACACAATCAGATTTCAAAACAAGAAGGTCCCCATGTCAGTTCTCTGTGTGGGGTTGTGGGGACCAGTTCATCTAGAGGAAATGATCTATGCATGCAGACCGCTGATCCCCTGGATGACCACTACCACTCAGCTAGCAGGTCTCTCTCCTCTGGGCCTTTTTTGCCAGACATACCATAGCGCCAACCTATCACACCATGGCTGGATGTAATTGCATCTATCTTGTCAGCTCTCCTGTCCTTGAGTGACAAGAGTTAGCAATCAAACAGCCACATTTCTGACCCACTCGCTTGGGAAGAGCACCAAGCAAGTGATGCCCTAGAGATCCCAAGACATTAGGAGGAGAGATTTGATGCTGCTGTTAACATGGGCATGTTCCTAGCTCTGCAGTCAAAGGAGCTGAGAGCAGGCAACTGGGGGAATGGAAGTTTGGCATCTTGAATGTATGTGTGTGAGAGATTCTGGAGGAGAGAAATAAAGCTTCCATAGTACCAACTATGCAACAGTATGCCTGGGATCCAGACAGGTGCTGTGTATGGTTTGCCTTCATTAATTAGTCCTCCTGATCATGCTGTACTGGTTCCATCTTTCAGATTAGGACAACTGAGGCTCAGTATCAGTAGGAAGGCTTGTGCCAAAGCTATAAACCAACCCCAGGACTTCATGCCCTCAACATACAGCCCACAGTTACTGCTGCATGGCCTCCGTCCCTGCAGTCTGCTGTGTGAGTGGGGGATGGGACTCTAGCCAAATGTTGGTGCCTCTGCTTCTTTGGTTTTGCTTCTGAGCTCCTATCTCTGGCTCCTGGCAGGGAGCAGATCCCAGGGCCAAGCTCCAGCTTCAGTCATCCAAGACTCAGCCAGATCTACAGCCATCCCTGCCCAGAGAGGGAGGAGGTGGGCAGTTGGTTTGGACAAGGCTGGTGTAAGCCACATGTCCCCACTTTGCCCACAGTAGCTCCTGGGCTGTCACCTCCTCCCAGGGTGCCTGCATTTCCGTGTTTGCGAAGCCAGTGGTGATACGAGTTTCCGTTTTTTGTATTTAGCCCTCAGCTCCATGCCAGGCAGTTGGCAGGACCATGACTTACTGTGTTGACAGGTGGTGTGAAGCAGCAATCAAATGACCAAGTTAGCAACCCACTTGCTTGGGAAGAGCACCACCGCCACTAGACTAGAGCTT
The DNA here is from genome assembly GCA_902168425.1 of Peromyscus attwateri. Lineage (NCBI taxonomy): Eukaryota > Metazoa > Chordata > Mammalia > Rodentia > Cricetidae > Peromyscus > Peromyscus attwateri. The sequence goes on along the minus strand of CABHPP010092955.1, from coordinate 19,223 downwards.
GGTGGCACCTGTGATGCTCATGTTGCCCTGGGATATGTAGGAGGTCACTCAGCCCCCCACCCCCACCCCATCTCCTTCCTCTCATTTAGTCATTCATTTACCTGAATGAGCAGTGCTCTTTTGCACTGTTCAAAGACACTCATGAGTCATGGGGACAAAGTCCCTGCCTTCAAGGAGTTGGTGTAAGGAGTCATGTTACTGTCCCTGGGGGGCAGGGGGGGGTGCTGGGGAAGTTCTGAAAGGGAAAGATAGGCTGGCCGTGTTTGGGACTGATGGGATTCCCCAGCCTGTGGAGTTAGAATGCCCTCAGGCCTTTCTCTTCCCTGAAGGGTGGCAGGGAGTGTGGGAATATTCTCACCCTCTGCCAAGACTAAGGGCCACTGGCCCTGGGCTGGGCTGGCCAGGTCGTCACACGGAATCCTAGCTGTGACTTGAAGCGGGTGCACTTAGCTCCATTTTACAGACAAGAATGGGAAGCTGAGTATGGCTGGGTCATTTGCTTAGGCCTTGGGCCCCCAACCTTCCTCTCTAACCTCCGCACACCTGTGCCAGTGCGTGTCATGGGAATGTGCGGTCAGAAAGAATAGGGGTGAGCTGAGAAGCGAACATCCCTCACGAGCCAGGCTTGCATTAGATCCTTGTTGCAAGGTTGTTGGGAGGACAGGGTTAACTTTGTGCTGGGATAAGGAGGCTGAGGCCAAGAGGTTCTGCTGGGGTCACACAGCCCGGGCTCAGGTCTGCCTGCTGGTCCGTCTCACCATGCTTCTGCATCAGCATCACCTTCTGCCTTGACTTCCGTTTGGCAACTGAAGCCTGATCGACACCTCAGTGGCTTGTTTCCAGAGGGTGGAGCGTGGGTGGATGGAGCAAGCTCTTTGCATAATCGTGGAAAAGGATACCCATGCCACTGCAGAACACCTTAGAAATGCTACCTATTGCGGGGGCAAGTGAATGACAGCATACTGTATGTGTGTTTGTGATGGCGAGGGGCCTGTGTCAGATCCCTCCTGGGGCTGTCAGCCAGGGTACACTAGGGCTTTATGGCATCTGGAACAGACAAGCCTTTTAGAAGAAATCATCTTCAGAGCCGTCCCATCCCATCATTGGCAAATAGGCCTAAAACAGCAGAGGAAGCTGTGTTGGGTATTCACAAAACGGGGAGCTGGCATTCAGACACTTATGTAAAGCAGGAGTCAGGGGGACAAAAGGCTAAGCAGCTTGTCGCCTTGCTGCAGCCTGGGGGCCAAGTCTTCAGGGTTTGCTTACCGTTCACAGGGGTTTTTTGTTGTTGGTTTTTTGTTTTTGTTTTTGTTTTTGTTTTTTTTGTTATTGTTGTATATTTGTGAAATGAGACTTCTGCTGGCAAAAGCAGGTTTTAGCGTGTTCAGTGGCACTTTCAAGACCTAATAAGGCCCCAAAGGAGGGTGAGCTCCAGCCACACTCTCCTCCCCCAGCCCCCCATTCCGTCGTGTCTCATACACTCTGGGCACAGAGTACCATTCATCTTGCTTCCCATTAACAGAATTACTGCCATCACTTCTGCAGGACAAGATGGGCCCTGTGGAGCTGCCTTGGGGACAGAGGCAGGATTGGCCGCCAAGCAGTTTTGCTTAGAGGTGGAGTGAAAGAGAAAAAAGAGCAAGCATGGACAGAGCTCCCACGCAGCATAGACTCCCAGGTGATTAGGACTGCAGGCTTTAGAGAAGGGAGCCATCTGGTCACGCACCCTTAGGGACAGTGACGGGGCATGTGGTGGCTTATGCACAGACATGACCCTGCTGAGGGCAGAGGGAGGAAAGGAGGACATCTAGCATTTATGGGGTGCTCCTACATCCTTTGCATGGTACTGGTCACTTTGGGTAAGTCTTGGGGTGTGGGAATCTTTGTGCCCATTTTCCAGTGAACAGCATTGGCCTGGAGTTTCACAGTTTTGAGTGGAGGTTTGGCTGTGATTTTTCAGCTTAGGAATACTCTTCCTGGAGGCTTCAGAAAGAGAGACCTCACCATCTGACTGTCACCAACCTGTCCCATCTTACTCTGCTTCCTCTTGCAAGTGAGTTGACATCTGAGGCTCACTGTTGTGACAGTATTGACCCAGGGCCATGTTAAACTCCTATTGTCTGTTTGCAGACCTGAGAAGATTTTAGGGTGTGGGACCTTAAGAGTGAAGGAGAGATTAGAGAACTCTACCTTCATCCTGTGTACCCATTTGCTACAGGAGTAGCAATGGTTGCCACACCTAGGATAGATTGAGGCTGCCTGATATACCCAGCTGAGGTGGCTTTTTTTTTTTTTAAAGATTTATGTGCTCCATTTGAGTGTAGTGCCTGCATGACAGAAGAGAGTCAGAGAGAAGAGATCATCTGATCTCATTACAGATGGTTGTGATCCACCATGTGGTTGCTGGGAATTGAACTCAGGACTTCTGGAAGAGCAGCCAGTGCTCTTAACTCCTGAGCCATCTCTCCAGTCCCCTGAGGTGACTTTGGAGACTGGGATTGATTAGTAATGTCTGCTGTGTTCACCAGAAAGAAGAGAGGGCCTGACACTTACCCTGGGCTCTGACCTTAGGGGCACCATTGTTCTTGGTCATACTATGTCAACACAATTAACTCCAGGAGAGGGAGGAGGAGCTAGGCACACAGTTGGGGACAGTTACCAGTTACCAGAAGGTTAACACACAGTTACCAGAAGGAAGGATTGATGAAGGCTTCACAGTCTCTCAGAGCCATCAAGTGGAATTCTTCTACAGTAAATGTTTGTAAAAGCATTTTAAGCTCCTAGGGATGAGGTTTGAGTGGCTACATATTGAAACCAGTTCTGCCTCCTGTGTGAGTGCCTCCGGATAAACACTCACCTTTGATGCTCACTCTCCACTCATAGGACCTCGAGGGGGGACTTGGGAGATGGAGGACATGGAGCTCAGACCCACCAGTGACAGATTGGTATTTCGAGTCGGGCCCCTCCCCCATGCACCTCCTTCTGCTGAGCTCTAGGCTCCCGTGCTGGTCTCCAGAATTTGGCTCTGAGCTGGATTGAGCAGGACTGAATCCGGCACTGTGCCGTCCACAACCTCCAAGGCCCGAGGACGGTTTCCTTCCGGACTGGGGCTCTTCTAGGGCTAGGACAAGTCCACTTCCTGTGTGATCCCGACCCTAGCCTGGTACAGCCTTCCATGACAGTCCCCAGGAGTAGCTGTGCATCTCGAGCCTGGTTTCCAGGGAAGCAACTAATCTGTGGAGGCCCAGACCCTGAGTTCAAAGCCTGGGCTTCCTAAGGGGCAGATAGGCAAGCTGGGTAGACAGAGCCTGGCTCTGTTGCAGAAATACTGCAACTCAGATGCCTCTGGCACTTTCTGTGGATTTGTTTGTTTCTTGAGACAGGATCTTGCTGTGTAGCCTAGCTGGCCTGGAACTCTGTCTCCAACTGTGGGGTGCCACTACTGTGCCCAGATTTATAGGGGATTCTGTTTGTCTGTATGTCTGTTTTTGAGACAGGGTCTCACTGTGTAGCTCTGACTGGCCTGGAACTCACTTTGTAGAGCGGGCTGGCCTTGAACTCATAGATCTGCTGCAAGGGAATTCTTTAGAGGACAGAGTTGGGCTCCAGCTGTGGTGACAGGCCATTGGAAGGGTTGGAGTCAGGGCATGGTCTGTGGCAGCTGGGGTCAGGGCACTGTAGGTATTAAGGTGGAAGGGACAGTAGAGGACAGAATTGGCCTGGAGGGAGGGGTGAGCTGGGAAGCCTGTGAGCCCTGAGTGGGACTACAGAGTAGAACCCAGGCCTCTCTGTAGTTTATTTGCTCCAGATCTTAGGAGAATTTTTTGCCCAAAGGCATGGGGCCAGTGAAGGGGGGACAGAGTGGAGCCACCTCATGACTTTCCTTGTCTTTGGATTTGGGTGAGTCAGGTGCCCACAGGAGTCACAGGGAGAGGGAAATAGAAATCACAGAGTGATACAAATCCCAATGGCAAGTTGAAGGGGCTGTGATATGTATCCTAGAGTGGTCTAGAGGGGCCTCCACCCGAAACTTCCTTCTTTAAACCACAACAGCTCCCGTCACTACTCTTACTCCTTTTTTTTTTTTATCAACACACAGGCCAGGGCTATACATATGCTACTGGTTGGTTCTCATCTGTAAACAGCTTATTATTTAGTTATGTGTTGTTTGTACTGGGGGGGATAATGTTTTGCTGTGTGGTTCAATCTGTTCCTGATCCTCATCTGTACCCCTGGCTGACCTTGAATTCACATTTTTTTTTTGTGGGGTTTTGGTGTGAGGCGGAGGGCATGCCATAGCACGTGTGTGGAGGTGAACAGACAGCTTGAAGAAGCAGTCACTTCTCCCCTCTACCATGCTATCTCACCAGCCTGACGCTCAATTTGTAATGTGAACCCACAGCTGAAAGAGGTGGAGTAATTTACCTAAAGCTACACAGCAATTGTAAGCCCTCAGCTGTCTCCTGGAAGCCCCTGAGCCATTACCTTCCAGAATCAGTAGCCTTAAGCAGGTGAAACTGTAAGAGGCTTTGTGACCAGTCAGGCAGCTGGGGCCACCTGAGATGGGTAAGATCGGTAAGGGGTCTCAGGTGTTGGGAGTCTTCATGGTCCATAAGGGAGAGGCATGAGCACCTTAGGGGTTGGGGTAGGTCATGGCTTACCCAGGTTGGATAAAACCAATGCCCCGAAGTCTGCTTATGCCTGAGGCTGCTCTCACCCTGCAGGAGTTGCCACTCCTGCCCTGGGTGTTGGGTGGGAGGTCCCTCACCTCAGCATCCTCAGTCTCACTCATAGCTTTCCTGTGAAAAGCAAGGCCCACGCCTACCAACTTGCTGGGGACCATGTGAAAATAACTGATAAAATATGTAAAGCTCATAGCACAGGGAAAAAAGTGCCATGGATGTGTTATTTCCCCTAAATTCAGATTTCTACATGTCATCCCCCCACCCCACCCCCATCAGAAAAGCTGTTTTGATTCATAGGATGAGAGAAGCCAGAGCTAACGGGAGTGTGTCAGCCAAGGCCTGGCCATGCAAGCCGCGCGCCATTGATGCATTTTATTTCCCAGGTTCCCAACTATATCACCAATCTACAGGCACCCTGAGTTGGCTGTGCCTCCTGGGGAGCACACCATGCGGTCATGGTGACTGAGTCCCACCCAGCCTTTCTTATTTAGTGCTTTTCTCTGGAAGAGTCTGAGGACATGCTCTGAAAGCAGTTACTCTGGGGCTTAGGACCCACCTATGCTGGGGGTGGGCCGGGGTCATCCATTCCCCACTGGCTGGCCTGAAGTGTCTCAGACAATGCCAGGGACTCCCAGGGTCACTTTGAGTATGTGGCAGTGTGATAGGATAGTCAGTCCTTCTGGTGACAGAATGGGCAGCTGAATGGAGGTGAGAGCAATATATGCTTTTCTATAGGCTTGCTACAGGGGCTAGAACCGCTGGTGGGCTAGCCTAGGGCATGATGTCAGAAGAATAGCTTTCCTGCCAAGGAGTGGGGAGTCTTGTGGAATTAGGTAGGACTGGGGTCGCCCCCTGGGTCTCCTGGGCTACATGGGGCTAGTTGAACCCCAAACTAGCCCACCCTAGCTTCTTGTTCCAGGGGACCTGGTCCTATTTCGCATCTTATTATGTCCTAAGTAGTTTGCAACATGATCTGGTTTAACTATCCCTGTGAGGCCAGGTCCCTGATTTTCACCACCTGACTTAGTTGCTGGCCTCACCTCCAGCTGCCTGTCTGAATGACAATGTCTGTTGGCATCTATGTCTGTCTCCATCTAGGAAGATAGGGCTCTATCCATCTCTCCACTCTGTGTCCCCAGCCTCTCAGGCATGATGCTTTCAAGAAATGGCAGAATAGGCTCAATATTGTCTCAAAAAGAACACTGAGCACTCTTGGAGAACAAGTGGGTCCCTCAGCCACATCTTAAAGGCCCAGTGGGAGCCCTTGCCTATCTGGACTCAACAGGACCTCTCTCTGCCCAACTTTGAGCTTGGAATGCTGGATGTGCCTGCATGTGTCCCCACACTTTCACACTGCCCAGAGAAACTTCCAGTCCACCCTGGTGGCTTGTTCCGCTCTCAAGTGTGTCCTGTGACTGCTCCAGGAATTTGGGCATTTAGCCCAGAAAAGAGTGTGTTTCCTGGCTTCCTGAGAGGGGGCCCACCCTGCCCCTGTTGGGGCACACAGAAGGGAGGGAGGGCAGATGGGCTTGCATGCTCTGGGAGGCTCCGCTGCATCAGAGCCTATCATCTGAGGCCACCTGCTGCCTTGTGCCCATTGGCCCCAGCTAGGGAGTATGTCCTGGTGTGGGAGTGTCCCAGGAAAGGAACACATGTCCCTTTGCTCTCTCTGCTTACTGCAGGGCAGACGTGGATGAAATGTTCTCAAAGCACAGAGTGACCCTTGTCCATTGGGTCATCAGGCCATTAGGGCCACATGTTTTGAGAGCCCCTCCCTGAACACAAGGCATCTGGTCCCACACTCTGCAGGGGCCAGGCTCGGGTTTATGAGGTGAGTTTGAATGGACCTGGAGATGCTGGGCCCTCAAGTCTACACATTGTGAAATTTCACAGTTCGCTTCTCTTCACAGGAAGGGCTGATGCCTTTCCTTTTCATTTCCCTTACCCCCATGACCTGGGGGCTGTGTCCTCCCTGGAGCTGGGACGCTGCCTGCCATCAGAGGGCCTTTGCTGGAATTCTCACAGATTCTAACTGGGAGCACACCTTTGTTTGCCCACAGGACACGAGGAAGTCCAGACTCACCCTCCTCAGCCAGGACTGAAGGGAATCTCTGGTACAGCAACTTAGTTCCCTGCACCCTGAATCCAGAGCCAGGCAAGACCCAGAACTGTGGGATGTGTGCCCCAGTGAAATGAAAACAGAAGGTTAAGCCTGGCATTAATGTCTTGTAACACTCAAGTGTCCTTTCTCCTGAAGAATAGTGATAATGGATGAAAATTTTATTTTAGATGCTGGAAAATGTTGGCAGCCTTATGTCTGTCTTCAGAATTTGAGGGAAGCATTACAGGTCTTTGAACTCCCCTAGATCCAGGAGTCAGGCCATGTTTCCTCTGTATGGGGAAGTAGGGCAGAGTGGGACCCTAGGAAGGGGGTGCCAGTGCCTCTGCTTTGTGGCCGTATACATCACGTATAAGCTCCAGTCTGCCCCTAGGGCTGTCTTAACAAGTCACCTGACACTGAGCAGCAGAACATAGTGGACACAATGCTCATTGATGCAGAGACCTGGTGTCTGGAACCAAGGTACTGGGGTTGCTTTTCTCTTAAAGGAGAGTCACTTCTGGCTTCTGGTGAACACTGTCAACCCTGGTATTCCTGAGCTATAGACCCGTCATGGTCGGCCTCTCTTGTCATGGAGTCTTGTCTCTCTGTCTCGTTCTGTCTCTGTCTCTGTCTCTGTCTTTCTCTGTGTGTGTGTTTCCATTCAAATCTCCTTCATAGACTCCATTATATTAGGGATCATCCTAATCCTGCATTACTTCAGTTTAACTCAATTATACTTGCAAAAGGCCTATGACTGTGTCTCAACTTACAGTCTAACTAAGCCCATCATAAATTGAAATGCCTTAATTCAAAACCACACTGAGTCCGTCTAGCCTACTGGCACTTTCCTGTACTGTCCCCTGTAGATGGAGGGTAAGTTCCCCTCATGACGTAACTGTGGGACTAGAGCCATGGCTGTCTCTGCCCAGCCTCCTAAAGCCCTCAGACTGTGTATGGCTAGCTTGGGAACAGATTGAAATTAAAAATTGAAAAGTTAGCCAAGTGTGGTGACACATGCCTTTAGACCCAGCACTCGGGAGGCAGAGGCAGGTGGATCTCTGTAAGTTTGAGGCCAGCCTGGTCTACAGAGCGAGTTCCAGGACAGCCAAACAAACAAACAAACAAACAAACAAAAATCAAAAATCGAAAGTTAGATTTATGCAGGTTGCGTATCTATTTTGTACCATTACAAAAAGTCAAAAAGTCCTAAGTTTGAACTATGGTTAGGTAAGACCACTTGTACTTCTAAGGCCACATCCTCAGGTTCCAGGCAGATGGGACATTGAGGGACATCTGGAAAGAGAAGAATCTCCAGAACCTGCTGCATTCCTATGGAAGAGACAAGCAGATAAGGACCAAGGGAGGGAGGGAGGGAGGGAGGGAGAGGGGGAGGACCAGGCTGGAACTGCAGGGGACAGTCACTTCCTTTATCCCTGCCTGTGGAATGGACCTGGAGATTCAAGGCGGCAGGGTCCTAACTCCAGAGCCTGTTCACTGTGTGCCTATGGCAGGAGTCCAGGCCACATTCCCCAGATTTGTCTTTAGTACAGGCCATCATTTTAGTCCTTTGGAGGCATCTACTGAGGCAATTAAGGACCTAGAGCTTCTCAGAGTTTAGCATCAGTCCTACCTTGGCCGCTCAAGAGGAAGAACTCCTCTCTGGAGAGTGATAAAGGCCTGCCATTCTGCTCCATTCCCAGCACTGGCAGCCAGTGAGTGGATAAAGGAAGGAAGGGAATCCGGCTCAGTTTGTCCATCAGGAACCCTTATCTCTTTTGGCAAGTGCTCTGTAGTCAGACAGTTCCGGGTGTCCCAGCCATGACACCTCCCAGATTCTAAGCTTCACGCTGCTTCTCCTGTGAAGTAGAAAAGTAACATTCTGGGCCTGCCCAGGTCAGGAAGAGAAACTAGGTACATTTGAGGGCGTGAATCCTTCCTGTTCCCAACACAGGTCCTGGGCCTGGCACACAATAGATGCTTTGTAAAGTCTTGCTGAACAGAAGAAGCTGGATGCTGTCAGCGTTAACAGCGCACTGCTCCTGAGGGCCTGCCAGCAGGTGGGACTCCCCAGAAGAATTCCCATAGGTGTTTCTTTTCTGTTCCATGTGCATATGAGTGGAGGTCGAATGTGGGCGTGTAGCTGTGAGCACAGGAAAGGAGCTTCAGGCTTTGGATGCGCACATGACCCATCTAGTGGCATATACTAACACTTGGTGCCATGTCACGGGCACTGGGAGGAGGGACCAGGGAGAATGTAGGTAGACACAAGCCTCTGTGGATCTGACTTGTGGAGATTTGGCTTCTGTCCCCAGCACACAGCTGGATCTTCCTGTCCTCTCAGCCTTTGCACATGCTGTGCCTCCTTTGAACACCCATACTGCCCTCCACTCACAGGTACTCACTGTTCTGAGGAAATACTACATATTCCCAAGGCCCTTTCTGCAGTCTCCTGTGAGATGGAGCCTTGTGTGAGAGGATGGAGGGTCATCTTGGCTCCTGGGAGGAGGAGGAAGATGGTGGTGCCTGCAGGTGGACTTCCAAGTGATAATCCCATGTTGATAAAACCGTGAACATAGCCAGAGAGCGTGCTGAGTACTCAGCACAGCATTCCCTCTGTAGATTCCAGTGTCCTAGATAGTTACTCCAGCTGCCCTTGGGCCTAATGGATGGCTGCCCAGGTCAAACCCTACCCCACTGCCCATTTCTAAAGGCCTCTAGATGCTTGTAAAGGGAACATGTGTGCACCCAGAGCCCAGGACCTATGTGCTAACCCCCAGAACTTTACCTGCATTTCCATTTCTGATGAGGGCACCTCTTAATTTTGCAGGCAAAATATTCTGCGGGATTCACCTCATACTTCACAAAGCCACACTGGATTTGTGGGTGTGTGCATGTGTTTGCTGTGTATGTGGCAGTCAGGGGAGGACATCGGGTGTCCTACTCTGTCACTTTCTGCCTTATTTCTTTAAAATGGTATCTTCGAACCTGGACCTAGGCAGGCAGTCAGTCAGTACCAGTGATCCTCTGTGTCTGCACCCCATAGCACTAGGGTTACAGGCACATATGGCCCATCTTTTTTATGTGAATACCAGGTATTAGAACTCAGATTCTCATTTTTGCACAGCAGGCATTCTGACCCACTGAGCCATCTCTGTAATCCCCTGCCCTGGATTTTTGTTGTTGTCTTGTTTTTTGTTTGTTTGTTTGTTTTGAGACAGGGTTTCTCTGTGTAGTCCTGACTACCCTGGAACTTGATCTGTGGACCATGCTGGCCTCAAATTCAGAGAGATCTGCCTGCCTCTGTCTCCCAAGTGCTAGGGTTAAAGGCGTGCACTACCAGCTCCTGGCCCTCTACCCCAGATTTTAGACCTTTCCTTTGCTGTCTCCTAGCTCTCTCCGAGCCTCAGTTTCTTTCCTTATAAAGTAGAGACATCAGTGCTAGCCTGGTGTGGTGAGTTGATGTGTCCACATACATGCATGGCATGGGGAGGGGCGTGAACATGAGACTTAGTGGCTGTTTCTTTCTTACTTAAGAGAGTCAAGGGAAACCAAATTGGCTGGCTGTTTGTTTAAGCTAAAAAATGTTGGAAGAATTTTGTTTGGGAAGACATGCTTGGGTTTTAGGTCAGAACCATGTTCCCTCTGGAATTGCATGGTTCAATGTCCAGGCATATTTTAAAAGCTTGGTGGCCACCCAAGTCTTTGAGGCTTCCACGTGGATGCTCCGAGGTCACACTCTTCCGGAATCCCTCACACAGCGGGTCTGCTCGTTGCATCCGGAGAGGCACTTCCACAGAACAGCGATGTCTGACTATGAATAGATGTTTTTTCCTCTCTTTCTTGGACACATGAATAGCAGTCTCCCTCCTGCAGTTCCCGAGGCTGACCTGTGTGTAAAACTCCAAAACAGACATCACAGTAGGGTCATCCATTCCTGTTTGCATGGGCACCTCTCAGCAAGGCTCAAAGAGACAGGTTGATCGCTGCTGTGACTCAGGGGGCCTCCTGAGGGACTCCTAGGCCCTGGTCTATAAAGGCTGCTAAGTGTACTGAAGAAATTGGACTTCACAAAAAAGCAGCAGTAGCTGAGACTGTCTCCAAACTGTGGTTGCTGCCTAATGGGGACCTCTAGTCACTGTGCAGTGTTCTCTTAGAACAGGAAGAATGCTAGGGACCAGCCAGCACCCACTGCAGGCTGAGGGCTGAGCTGTCTGTGGTCAGGGGCATGCATTGAAGAGCCAGGTCACCTGACTTCCACCTAGCTCAGGTAGCCTGCCTTTGTGCTTCAGTGTTCTCCTTTAACAAAATGGAGATGATGGCATACCTGTCTCACTGAGGGGATTAAGTTAGGTAGCACTCAAGCACACAGAATTGTACTTGGTACAGAGTTAGTAAACAAGGGTTAACTGAGGCCCCAGAAGGCCAGGGACTCATTGGTGGTCATGTAGCTAGCCTGTAGGGCAGCCAGGGCTGCAGCACATGATCTCTTGTCTCGTGGACACGTCCCTTCCTTCCTGCTCAGTCAGACTTTCTCAACTGTCTTCTGCAGAGGAAGTCGCATGACCCTCAGCCACAGGAATTCCAGCATCAGTGCCTGGAGTCTCCTCGGCTGGCTGAGGCCTCGCTGCTTGCTATTCAGCTGCTGTTTTTCCATCTCTTTCTTATAAAGCTTTGGAGGGTCTCTTCTGTCCTTGCAAATAGAAAAATTGACCTCTTGGCCAAGGAGTCTGAAGCCTTGAGTCTCTGCTGTGTGCCCACCCCCAGCCTATTGTCTTATCTGTTCTCTGACCTGCCCACCTGGGATTGCTACAGAAATAGGCCAGCCACGTGGTGCTACCCTAAACACAGGTGGCTGTGGATGGTCAGGGTAATCGCTGATTAAACAAAAGCCGATGACGCATCCTTCTAGGAAATTAGGCACACCCCCAGAAATGCCACCCACTTCCTCTGTCTTGCCGCTTCAAAGGTTATCTGAGTCATCAGCACTTTCCCCCGATCCTCCAGTACCCTGAAGTGCACAGCCACCACTGAGCTGAGGCTGGATGGCTGGGGTCTCCCCTCTGTGGGCCACCAGGGTATCAGGAGTGTAGTACCTTCCTTGTTTCTATTGGGCACCCAGCCACAAGATCTGGCAACTCCAGCCTAGGGTGTGAGTCTGGCTCTTATGGGGGTGGGAGTATGGGAGTGGGGGGTTGTGGAAGAGGGAGCGTGGGGGGACAGTGACCACAGACTTTCCAAGCTACAGTCTCTGCTTCTGTGAAATGTGTAGGTGAAGAACCCAGCAACAGTGTATAAGGGCTCTGCCATACTCAATCCTCTCTTCCTTCCTACTCAATAGACCCTGGGTATCACCTGGGATCACACTGGGCCACAATAGGTATTGGCATAAGGTTTGTGGAGGTCTGTGGGAGGCCTACAGGAGGCCATTTGTATTATTTTATCAGGGGCATTGAGAGTTTAGCCCTTTCATCGGGCCCCACGGCCCCAAGGCAAAAGATATGGAACAAGAGAGACAGGAGCCTAGACTAGAACCCAGGACACCAGACACATAGTTTCTTGTCTGTCCTCTTCCTGGATGGCCCAGTACCAACAGGGCACTGCCTGGCTAGCATGGGAGTTCCTAGGCAGGAGCCACAACAGGCCAGTGGGGCCAAGCCACTTTGATGCCCAATCAGGGACCTGTTGTGTGTCATAGTCTCCTCTAGCTTCTTTTCCTCACCTCAGAGATGGGTTCCATTCCTGCTCTGCCTGTCTTCCAAGGATGTCAGGAGCTCCCATAAGGTGGTGTGGGCAGTCCCTCTGCAGACCATCAGGAGTGCCACATACAAAGAATGTATCATTGGTTACCCCGGAATGTTTTTATGTCTCCGACTCATACTGTTCAATACAAAGTAGGTGCTCAATATTGAACAACAAGTGATAATAGCCCGTTTGTTAAACACATGTTGTATGCCAGACATCACTAGGGAACTTCCTGCAATGTATGGCAGTCCTCTCATACCCAAGGAACTTTGGTGTGTGCCCATGTAATATAGAGGGAAGCTATGTATACATATATACAGGCTCTGAAAGGGGGATAATGTGCTCAAAGTCACACCTGACTCCTCAGCCCATGTCATCTCCCATGCCCCCAATGGCTTGCTGGGGCACCCCTTCCATCCCTAGAGAATGTTTAACAATACAATTCTCCTTGATTTATACTATTTGCTAATTTCTTCCCATGGTTGAGTTCAACCGTCTTATAAAATCCCTAAAAGCTTACCAAGCTCCTCGAGCCAGTAGTAGACAGCTCAGCACAGCAGCTCCATACCCTACCTATGCCATGCAGCACCTTCACCCTACCCCACCGTGCCCCAAGGCCACCAGGAGCACACCTGGGCTTCAAGGAGTATCTCGGGCCCCACACTGAGGTTCTGAATCTGTGTATCACATAAAGACCTGGTGGGTGGATGAACCCAGAAGACAGTCTGCAGCACTAGAGCTAGAATATGCACCACCCCCAACCCCCAGCCCTCTGTGTGCTGTGTTCCTGCCAGGGCCCGAGCAGAGCCCTGTAAACGCCAGGATATAATGGACAATAAAAGTCCTCGGAAAATAGTGACTCTCCTGGGACCACAGTTATCCCTGTCACATGCTGCCTGCCAGAACCATGAGACCTGTGATCATGAGGCACGATCGTCATGTAAATATATAAGGTCCCTTACCAGTCCAGGCCAAGATTTATGTTATTGAAGTGGTGGGGGAGGGGCAGCTCAGATTCGTCCTGGTAACTTGTGAAATGCTGTCTCCATCTCTTCAGGAGGATGAAGAGGGAGCCAGGATGGCCTGGGGTCCCCAGGAGAGTGAGGAATGGCTTCACAGAGCATGTGCTGCAGGGATCTGTACTTGATTGAGCAGTACTTGGCTCTGACATTCATCAGCACCTAGCCATACATGAGTTCCTGTATGTGCATGGGCTACAGCAGGTATTTACCAGCATGTGCGCATATAACCCCACAAGGCGGGTCCTGCAAAAGCCCCTGTTTTCATAAGACAGAACTACAGAGGTAGCTGGGACACGGGCCTGCACGCAGATAGCTGGACAGAGGCAGCATGGGATTTGAACCTGGAGCTCTCAGACTCCAGAGCCTGGGCTGAGCTGCCCCCAGAAGCCTCCTTGGTCCTTTTCGGTACTTTGGTCTGGTTGTCCCTATCCACCCTCAGTTTTTTTCTTCTCAGAAGGCAGGAATGTAGCTCACCCAGGGACCAGGCAAGCTCTGTCTCTCCAGCTGGAACACAGTGGGCAAGGCTGTTTCTTCATCTGTAGGTACACAGGGCTGCCTTTCAGGGCACCTTTGTGAACATGCCTACTGCCAATGTCCTCGAGTGGTTGGCCAGCTGCTGGCAGTTAGGGGAGCTCCGGGTGTAGCATTCTCTCCATGCACATACTGCCACTGTGGTTGTGTTTGGGAGCCCATGGTGGGGAGGGCATCCCTCATGGTGGTAGCAGTATGCAGAAAGTGTTCTCAGGCCAGAGAACAGATTCTCTTGGCTCTTCCAGACCTGGAAGAGTTGCTTTCCTCCTGGAAGCAAGCATGGTGTTGGATACCAGACTCCCAGCTCAGTTTCAGGGTACCCCAGTGGGTCACAAATCCCCCATCATCCTTGTCAAACATCAGACAAAAAGGATCACCCCAGACCCATATTGTAGGTGGGGAGACTGAGGCCAGAGACAGTCTTGGACTTTCCTGAGACTAAGCAGCCCTGTGGGCGCCCAAGTTGTAATTCCTGAACCACCATGCTGTGTGCCACAACTGAGAGCCAAAGTCCCCCAGGTGGAGTTAAAAGTGGCCACGTGTTAGGGGCTGGGGAGAGAGCCCAGTGGACAAAACACTTGCCGTGTAAGAATGAGGACCAATGTCCAGATCTACGTAAGAGCTGAGCAGATGTGGTGGGAAGCAGACAGGGGAGCCTCAGGGCCGTCTTCATGGTCAGTGAGGAACCCTGTGTCAGGAATGAAGTGGGGAGTGGTAGAAGACATTGACTAAAAACTCTGGCCTCCACACAGGTGTGTGAACATGCACACAAGCTCACACATGTGTTGCACCTTCATATACACAAAACAAAAATTTACCCTTTGAAAAAAATGGCCATATGCTCCAGATCTAACTCATGTCCAGCAAATATCTGATCAGGAGAGACATCGGAAGTAGCTGGAGAACTTGTGATTATGTGGCCATGTTGGTGGCAGGATTGGACTAAGGAGACAGTGTCATTGGAGATTGTGGAGAGAGCTCACAGTGATTTTCAGGAGGCTCATACCCTCCTGTCTGGAACCTTCTTTGTGAACCAGACTAATGGGGTCATAGAAGACACAGGTCTTTGACCATCTCCTTCTTGGGAGAATCAAACCCCAGGACCTGGCCTTGGAGTCCAGCCCCTATGGATGGCTGCCCTGGGCCCAGCAGCTGTCACCAAGGGAGCCAGTACTAGGCATATGCCCGACATTTGGGGCTGGCGGGGAAGGTGTATTGGCAGGTGGCCAAGCCCCAGTGCCGGAGTCTGGCACAGCACAGCCTCTGGGGCTTCAGCTGCCATATGCCGGTGTCAGACCCCACAGCAGTGGAACTGCAGATAGAGTGCAGGGTAGAAGTGGCTCTTGTTCTGGAGAAGGCAGGTGTGGCGTGTGGAGTAAGGCCTGGAGCAGACCTGGGGACAATAAATGCCATCCTCATCCCTTGGTGCGGCATGCGGAATAGCTGGAACTTGAATCCAGCCTGCCTCTGTGCCTTTGAATCCTGTGTCCTCTGTTGGGAACCTTGTTCCCGCCCACCTGTCTAGCTACTGAGACCTTGGGGGTAGAGGAGTCGTGGTGGCAAGAAGCTCCGTGTGACCGCTGTTCCTTTTTGAGACACTGTTGGATGCTCTTCTGGCCTGTGGCCCCAGTAAGAACAGGGGCTTTTTGTCTGTGGCATCCTGCATTTCCCAGGAGTCAGCACAGTTTCTACATAGTAGAAGCTCGGAAAAGAGGGGGAGGAGAAAGGAAGCCTGGGAACGCTCCAGGACCGCAATGTCTAAGTAAGAGTAGACTCAGACGAAACAATGATCCCGCTGTTTGGGTGTCTGTTAGGGGCCAGGCCCAGAGCTGAGCACTTTTGACCCCTATAATGTCATATAGTCCTCTAGCATCCTGGGTCAGGAGATGCTGTCCTTGGTCCCCATTTAATCTATGAGAAGATCAAGGCACATGGTGGGGGTGTTGCAGAGCCAGGGCTTAAAACCAGCACTGGTGTTTGACAGGTCCTCTTTCATGGCCTGCAGATAGTATGCAAAGAAGGGGAAGGGCCAAGCCTCTATTTTTATTAAAAATACACTCGTGTGTGTGTGTGTGTGTGTGTGTGTGTGTGTGTGTGTGTGTGTCAGGAGACCACTGCAGGTGCCAGCCCTTACATCCACTTTATTTGAAATAGTCACTTGTTTGTGCCTGCATAGACCAAGCTAGCTGGGCTGCAAGCTCCCTTCTCAAAGGGAGTGCTGGGAGTGTAGACAATGCTCCTGTGTCCAGCTTACTTGGGTTCTAGGGATCCGAACTTAGGTCCTCACATGTGCTCAGGGAGCCTCTTCCCCACTGAGCCAGCTGCCCAGCCCAGGAAGGGCTAGGCTTTTAAAGGGACAAGGACTTTTATGCTTGGTGGGGTGGAGCTCAGGGACAAGGGAAGGATTCCCTCTTCCCTCCTGGATCCCAAACTGACTCATTGAATCCAGTGTCTAAGTGCCAGGTGATGGATGGCAGTGATGGCCTGGAGGGAGAATTCGTTTGTATAGGGCATGGCATTGGCTTGGGGGCAGCGGCAGGGTATGTGTTTGTCTCCAGGCTGATGTTGGCCCTGCTGTGCTTATAGTCCCAAGTGACCTCTTGGGCTTTTTGTTTGTTTGTTTTTTGTTTTTTTGTTTTTTGTTTTGTTTTGTTTTTCGAGACAGGGTTTCTCTGTGAGGCTTTGCACCTTTCCTGGATCTCACTCTGTAGCCCAGGCTGGCCTCACGGAGATCCACCTGGCTCTGCCTCCTGAGTGCTGGGATTAAAGACGTGCGCCACCACTGCCCGGCCCCCCCAAGTGACCTCTTACCCTTTTGCCTGAGTTTCCTGGTGGATAAAGTGAGAAACTGACCAGGCCATCCCAGGTGGACTCTGGTAGCATTTTAAGCTTCTGTACCATCTGGTGGCCACTGCCACCAGCTTGTACTCCCTGGTAAGCAGGAGCCTCTGTGGGGGCTGTGATAAGTTCCGTTCGCCATGGAGGTAGCAGTCTCAGCTATTTTTGGAGCAGTGTGTGGTGGGGGAGTTTCCTTTTGGTGGTGTCTGAGGACTGGAGTCTTGGGAAGGGGAAGTCCCAAGCACAGATGGAAGGGCCCCATGTCCCTCACCCACCTTGGCACTGAGAGGCCATTTGGATCCTCAGAGGCTCTGGGCACCGCAGCAGCCCGCAACCCTCAGCTGAGCAGGCCTGCCTGTCCTGGGGCTGCTCACTTTGGAAGGTACCAGCACTGCCAATTCCTGCTGTAGGGAGCTCTTCCTTCTTTCTTGCTACTTGTACTCTGGGGACTTGCCCAGCAAGTGACAGGGAGCCAGACTCAGAGGGTCACATAACCTAGCCGCACCTCTGCTATCCACTGCTTCCTCAACTGCATGCCAGCAGGGGTAGCCAGGGAGGGCAGCAGTGCCACTAGCCTGAGAGACCTTCGCCACGGCTGTGGGCCAGGGCAGGTGCTGACAGCCAGTCTTTGCTAGAACTCCTGGCGTAGTGATGGGGACAGGTGGAGCACATTTCCATGGGGTGGGATCTGAAGCTAGGGGCTCTTCAGGGGACCACTAGGAATGGCTGGCACTCTGCTAGGCCTGAGGGCAGGCTTGGGACAGACCTTGAACCTGTAGCCCCTTGGGGCTGCTCTGCTGGTTTTCTCCTCCTGGTGTTGGTTGTGGGAATAACAGTGTCTGAAAAAGGATACAGGGGTAGATGGATTTCTACTCTCAAGAATTTCTGCCTTGAACTGGGCCCTTCCCTAGCCCTGGCTCTCCAGGCTTCCAGGGATGCCAGTCTCTTCTGTAGTCTCTAGCAGCTTTTGCCTAACCCTCCTCTGTGCCCACTGAGCCCTGGAGATGAGTGACTTGGTCTCTACCTTTGAGGGAAGGGAAGCCATGGTCAGACAGAGACTTCACAAAGGACCAGAGCCACGCCGCTAGTGACACACCAGGGACAGGAAAGGGAATCCAAGAATGCTGCCTGGAGGAGGTTGTGCAGTTGGGTGTTGGGGTAGGAGTGAATTTTGCCAGGAAACCATTCACTACAGACATAGGAGAACCTGCCAAGGTCTTCAGAAAATTCATTTCTGGGGTAAGGGCTCAGCAGGAATCACTGGGGTGGTGTGTTTCCTAGGAACCCTGGGGATCCCAGGGAATGGATCCTAGCTTCTGGCTCCTGGTAATTTCCAAGGATCGCTCCAGGCAAGTGATAGAAATCCCAGACTTTTGAAGAATCAGGACTGGGGGTCACACAGGTCCCACTGTTTACAAACTTAATAGGTCATCTACGTTCTCTGTGCCTCAGTGTCCTGACCTGTTAAATGGGGGTGCATATATCCACAGGCGGGGATGTGTGCAGAGGATGCAATTAGCAGATCTCAGCTTTATCTGTAGCAATTTAAACCAGGGCCTCCCCATAGAACCCCAGTGCCTCACTCTTCCTTTAAGGAAAAGACAAGATGGTTATAGCCCCTTTGTTACCCAAGAATGGTAACAGAAATGTGACTAGGAGCCACCGCTGATTTCTGCAAGTCCTGGGAACCCCTCAGTGTATGGTATGGTTTGTTTCGGATGTTTTGGCTAAGTCACTTGATAACTTCCGTCTGATCTGTGCTCACAGGGTTTCCAAGGCTTTGGGGGCCTCTCCGCCTGCCAGTGAGAGTTTGTCTGGTCATCTCTCATTAGGGTCCTTTTATGCCAGACCTGGGCAAGGCCTTAGTGTATGTGTGGTGGTGGTGGTGGTGGTGGTGGTGGTGGTGGTGGTGGTGGTGGTGGTGGTGTGTCTCTGTGACCACTATAGTCAGCAAAGTAAAGATCTATGGGAGGCAAGAAGGCAGTTTGGAGCTGTGCGGTGGTGACGCATGCCTTTAACTTCAGCACTTGGGAGGCAGAGGCAGGCAGATCTCTGAGTTCGAGGCCAGCCTGAGCTACAGAGCAAGTTCCAGGATAGGCTCCAAAGCTACACAGAGAAACCCTGTCTAAAAAAACCAAAAAAAAAAAAAAAAAAAAAGAAGGAGGAGGAGGAGGAGGAGGAGGAGGAGGCGGCAGTTTGGTTCGGTACAACTTGGTTGTAGCCAGAGTTGGTTCAAACTTTGAGAATCTGGCCCCTAGTAGTTTATTTTAGTAATATTTAAGCACAGCACAATTTGGTGAAAAA